>CAUYRT010069959.1:0-24996 GCA_963574885.1 Lepilemur ruficaudatus
GGGCCTTGTCTTTTGCATGCTCAATGAGGAAAAGATTCTCATCTTGGTGAAAAGATGCAAAAGCTACTTTATCAGCTGGGGACCTAGTGCTTCTGAAAATAGCTGCTGTCGTAGACATCCAGACGAATCAGTCCGCTCTAAAAGAGGGAGTTCCCTCAACAGTGAGGAAGGAGAAATAAGCACATTCTGCTTGCAGTGGCTCCTTCTGCCCACCCAAACGTTAGCAAAATTCCAAAAAGAAATCACCTGCAGGAACATGATGGGGCAGAGGAGAGTCTCACCCTTCAGTGGCTCCTGCTCCTTTCTCTGACAAGACTTCACTCCACCTGCTGTTTTGCATAATGTTCCTACGCATGGATCCGCTTTATCTCACTTTCACCGGGAAGCACCTTCTGCTTTAGCCCATCACTCTTCCCTGTCTCCTGACTACGCTGCGTCCACTCCTGCCTCCTTATTAGCTGCGTCACTTAGGGAAATTGCTTCATCTGTCTGAGCCTCAAGTAGGGGCTTTATCTACAGGTGGGGATAATAAGGAAACATTCCTCAAATCTGGCAATGTCTACCGAAAGTACAGCTATATTCTTCCGTCAACATATCAGTCTCACTTCTAGATATCTATCCTGCAGATAGACCTGTACCTGTATGAGATGACAATTGTGGGATTATTCATTGTAGTATTATTTGTCATAGCAAAATATTGGAAGAAATCCCACTGTCCATTAATGGGCATCAGTTAAATAAACTATGGTATTTCCACCCAGTGGGAAACCATATGACTGTAAGATGAACGAGAATAAGGTCTGTGCACTGACACAAGAAAATCTCCTGGATACATTAAACAAAAGCACCAAGGTACCGAAAAAGTTCAGTATAATAAAAAATAAATGTTTTGTCTTTATCCCTGGTTCCTAGCAAAGAGCTCCTAAAACCCTTGGAATTTGCAGCCTTTTGTGTGCTAATGAAATGGCTCACAGAGTGGTGACAGCCCAGGCTAAATATCTTCAGGATGAGGAATGTTCACCCCAAAAGACCACAATTAGAGAGTTGGAACTTTCTGTCCTACCCCAGATGTCCGGGATTGACTTCAATCTCCAATGGCTAAAGATTTAATCAGTCATGCCTTTGTAATGAAACCTTTCTACAAAGCTTTAAACAATGGGGTTCAGGGAGTTTCCATGTTGGTGAATACATTGACGTGCTGGGAAGATCTGTGCCCCGCAACACCTTGACCCATTCCCTGACCCTTCCGTGTGGCCATTCCTGAGTTAATGCTCTTTGTAGCAAAGCTGCAGTCACACACAGAGCATTTTCCTAAGTCCTGGGAGTCTTTCTAGTGAATTATCAAACGTGGGCCCAAATTCTTAGTCAGCTGTGCAGAAATGTGAGTCACCCGGGGACCTCACTCGTGGCTGGTGTCTGACGTGGGGGCCACCTTGTGGGACTGAGACCTTAACTTGTGGGATATGATGCTAACTCCAGATGGGTAACATCAGAATTGAGTTGAATTGTTGGACCCTCGTTGATGTTGTAGAACTGGAGAATTGGTGTAGAAAAACAACATGTTTTTGGTGTCAGAAAAAAAAAAAAACCTCACACATTTGGTGGCAGAAGCACTTACAGAAAAAAACAATGTTATATGCTAACTTTTGTGTAAGAAAGAGTGGAAACGAGAAGTGTTTGCATTTGCTCGTGTTGCACAGTGCAGTGGGGAGACCGGACGACGACAGCAAGGACTATCGGCGTGGAGGTGACAGGGCGGGTGGGGAAAGACCTCCCTAGGTGGAGTTTTTCAGTTTCAGCTTTTGAATCATCTAAGGGTTGAGCAAGTATGCTCAATGTTTTAATTAAAAATTCTGTCTTCATAAAATTATTACGAGCCTTAATTCCTCACCGCCACTTGCCATTAACTAATTATAGGATAGGACAAGTGAGCATGGCGTGGACAGGTGAGGACACGTTCCTAGCTGTGTGACCACGAGCTAGTAACACCTCTGGGGCTCAGTTTTCTTGATAATCTGTAAAATGGGGACAACAATAATATCCACATTATGGAATTATACTGAGGGCTTAAAAAGAGGGTGCATACTTTGAATGAATGAGAGACTCAGTGTGTGCTTTGGACTCCTCACGCACACCTTCTGCAAGGAGGGCTCCCAGGAACAGCTGTGCATTGACTGGCAGCGAGGAACAAAGCTTTGTAGGAAAACTTGCTCCCAGATAACCTAAAACTTGCTCCCAGATAACCTAAAATAATCTCTTAATGACAGCTCCTGATTTTCAATACTAAACTCACACTCAAAAATGGGGGGGAAAAAAGAAAATATCAAAATATGCAGGCAATGGAGAAAATATGTACTTTTATTTTCTTTTTGGAGACAGAGTCTCTCTCTCTGTCACCCAGGCTAAAGTGCAGTGGCATCATCATAGGTCACAGCAATCTCAAACTCCTGGGCTCAAGCGATCCTCCTGCCTCAGCCTCCTTGGTAGCTGGTACATGCCACCATGTCTGATTATATTTTTCTATTTTTAGTAGAGACAGGATCTTGCTCTTGCTCAGACTGGTCTCAAACCCCTGAGCTCAAATAGTCCTCCTGCCTCAGCCTCCCAGAGTGCTAAGATTACAGGAGTGAGCCACCACGCCAGGCAGAAAATATGTACTTTAAATGAAGTTCAAGTAGGCACTCTAGAGAGACCAGAGAATAGCAGAGTGGCAATGTTGGAAGAGAAAGCTAAGTCTCCAGGGAAAAAAAGGGGGCAGGGGAGGTCTTTCAATTGAAGAGTTATACCAAGTGCTAATTGGTATAAAGTGAAGGAAAAAAAGAATCCCTGCCTAGACACTTCCTACTGAAACTGTAGAACATCCAGGATTAAGAGAAAAACACTAAAGCAACCAGAGAGAAAAGAAAAATTACCTACAGAGGAAGAGTGATTGGTCTCAGAGAAGATTTCTAACCAGCAATAACTGATGTCACAAGACAATGAAATAATATCCTCAAACAACTGAGGGGTACTGCTGTCAGCCTAAAATTCTATCCCCAGCAAAACTATCAGTTACAAATTTCAATATAAAGATATTTGCAGATAGTCAAAAACATAGAAGATTCACGACCCGTGGCAGATGTTGGCAAACTAAAGCCCACTGGCCAAATATGGCCCATGGACCATGTTTGCAAATGAAGTTTAATGGGATAGGGCTGTGCCTGTTCATGGATGTATTGTCTATGGCTGTTTTCTTTTTTTTAATTTTTCAAGTGGCTTTTGATATTTTTATTATTTAATCTTAACATATTGACTTTTTTGCTATTCTTTTTAATATTCTTTTTTATCTGTGTATTTTTTTATTTCAGGATATTGTGAGGGTACCAAACATTTTGGTTACATTTTATGTCTTTGCCTCACCCAAGCAAGGGTTAGAGGCATGCCCTTCCCCTCTACAATGCTCACCGCGTCCATTAGTTGTGAGATTACACCTCCCAACCCCTTAATCCCTGGAGAATATTACTACCATGTGAGCACCATAATGTTGATCAGTCAGTGCCAATTTGATGGCGGGTACATGTGGAGCCCATTCTTCTGATCTTGTGATACCTCACTTCGGATAATGGGCTCAAGCTCTATGCAGGAAAATATAAGAGGTGCTAGATCACTGTCGTTTCTTATAATTGAGTAATATTCCACTGTATACACACACCAAATTTTAATAATCCACTCATGAATTGACGGGCACTTGGGTTGTTTCCACGACCTAGCAATAGCGAATTGTGCTGCCATAAACATTCGGGTGCAGATGTCTTTATTATGGAATGCCATTTGCTCTTTTGGGTAGATGCCTAATAATGCTATTGCTGGATCGAATGGTATTTCTAATTTTAGCTCTTTGAGGAATCTCCAAATTCTTTTCCACAAAGGCTGCACTAATTTGCAGTCCCACCAGCAGTGTAAGAGTGTTTCTGTCTCTCCACATCCTCGCCAGCATTTGTTGCTTTGGGATTTTTTGATAGAGGCCAGCCTCACTGGGGTTAGGTGATATCTCATCGTGGGTTTGATTTGCATTTCTCTAATGATTAGAGATGTTGAGCTTTTTTTTATATGTTTGCTGGCCATTATTCTGTCTTCTTTTGAAAAGTTTCTGTTCATTTCCTTTGACTATGGCTGTTTTCTAAGCCCAAGGGCAGAGTAGTTGTAGCAGACACTATACGTATGGCCCACAAAGCCAAAAGAATTTGTTTACTATTTCCAAAAATAGTAAAATAGTTACTAATAATGAAATAGTATAATAGTAAAAACATTAGTGGTAAAATATTTACTAATTGCAGAAAAATTTTGCTCATCTCTGCCCTATAGGGACTCCACGTTTACACGTGTATTTATTCATTTCATGTATATTTGGTAAACATCCACTTGTGTTTGTCAGATCCACGCACAGTGAGATAAAGAATGTCAAGTTCCTGGCCCTGGAAGACGAAAGCCTTTTATTGAGGGTTCAACTAGATGGCGGTTCCACTTTCCCGCGAGATGGCGTTCGGGAGAATGCTGGGAGGAGCCTAGTCTAGGGGCGTATCTAAAAATAGCAAAACGACCCGGACAAATCGGTTTGCCCATTGATTTTCATCCATCCAGACGACAAGCTTGTGTGAGCCCTGCCCATCTCAGGTATGACAGACGGTTCAAAGGTCGCAGGGTTGGCTTTGGCTCCTTGTGGCACAGCTGCAACCACATATTCCTCATTGCTCCCAACTTGTACTCCCCATCTTCCCTCCTCCCACATCTTCCCTCCTCCCACCTGCTGCTGCTGAGACCCCGTGGCTTTCCCCAGGCTCCGCGCCTGGCTGCGCTCCTCTCCAAGCCTCTGCTCAGGAGCAAAGCCCCTGCCCTCAGCGGTGATGTCCTTCCCGAGTTGCTTGGCTGGCTCTTACTCATCTACTCCAAGAAGTCTCCTCCCCACCCCCAGACTGGGCCATTTCATCTCATTATATATCGAATTATAACACGTCTATTGGGTGCTTCCTTCTGCAGGGCCGTGTGCTAGACACTCATCTGTGTGTCCAGATGGGTTTTTCCCTGTACCTCCACCCCTCTTCTGGGGCTAGTGTTCATCCAAAACCAGGATAGCTACAGGGGACATTTGCTATGCAGTTTAAAGGGGAGGACAAGGCAGAGACCCTTGGTTGTGAACATCCCTTTGTGAGATAAGCAACAAGGAAGCCCGTGAAAACGGCCGGGGCTCCCACGGGGGTGCAACACCCCCCTGCACACGACACTGAAGGCTGAGTCCATCCTGGGAGCCAGACGTGGTCCTGGTGTTTCTTGCCAGTCATACACATAAACAGGAATCACATAAGGAAGCTTCATCAGGAGGTCAGTCTAAATAGGGAAGGAGGAAGGGGAGGGAGAGGAGGGGAGGGAAGGGAAAGAGGGAGGCAGAGACGGAAGGGGGCAAGTTCCCGTCCGCTGATACCTTCCCCTGTCCTTTCTCTCTGCTGTGAATTCCTAACACCCCTGCCTCTTCCACCTGTCACCCCACCCTTGTCTCTTACCCAGTACCTCGTCCTGAGCACTCGGAGGAGTAAAGAGACACGGGTAGCACAAGCGGTGGTTTCATTCATTCATTCTGGCCTCTGACGGTTACTAATTCCCACGCTTCCCTTGCACTAAATACTTGGAGAATTCCTGCCAGCAGAGCAAAAAGAAAAGGCATATTCAGTGGCAGAAGGACCCAAGTGGATTTATAACGGTCTCAGTAACAGGTAACTTGATTTGCCTGGGCTTCGAAAACACTTAAAAATTCACATATAAGTATTTCGGGGTTTGGAGAACATACGTCTTCCAGGGAGAAGAAAATTAACTATATCCTGACAAGCTCTATAAATCAAACTGCATTACTTTGAGGTACATTCTAAATTCAAAGATGTGCTTCCATGAGAAACTTTTAGTTAAAAAAAAAAAAAAAGGATCTGGTGGCTAGTTTAGGACAAAGTTTGAAGACTTGAACCCTTGACTTCTCAATAAAGCCATGAGGTAGGCAGAGCCAGTATCACACCCATTTTATAAATGGGGAAACTGAGGCTGGGAGAGTTCAAGGCTGATCCCCCTGAAGGAGTTGGTGACGAAGCCAGGTCTCCAGACCCAATGGCCCTTTCTGCTGGGCTTCCTTGGCAGGCAACCCGGCCAGGGAATGGGGCCATGCTCAGAAGGGCCCCTGGTGGTTTAAGGCTCTGCTGTCACCATCTTGAAATGCTTGTCCCTTTTGAGCCTGGGGCCCTGCAATCTCTGTAGCTGGTCCTGCCCACAACCATGGATCCAGATGCCAGCAAAGTCTGCCACATCTGGGACTCAGAATGCCCATGGCTCCTGGAACCGCTGCCATCCTCTGCTCTGGGCCTTGGCGGGGTCCTGAAGGGCTTCCGGACCCCAGACCCTGTGAGCACCTCGGCAGCCCTGCCGGGCGCATCTCACATCTTGCAGAATACATGAGCACCCCACTCTGTCGGTTCATCGAAGTCAAAACTCTCTAAAGTGAGTTTAATTAAAACAAGAGGCTCTTGGTTTTCTCAGATTAGACAGTGGTCAAACCCATTCAGAATACCACATTTCTCTGTGCTCTTACGCTAGGTCTCTGTCCGGTTCCCTGCCTCTGAGGGTCACCAATTCTTGATTCAAAAGCAGGGGTCCAGGAGGTAGGAAGGGAAGACAAAATGCAGAAGCCCCCACTCCTTCCTAACACCCTCAAGCCCCATAGAGGTCTTGTGAGTGAGTCTTAAAGTCTCAAAATGTGGCACCTGTGGTCGCTTCTGGCTCCTAATTCTCAAGGACTCTGAGCCGAAACTCCAGTGCACTCTGCCAGGCACCCTGCTACGGCAGCACCGTCCTGCGCCCGCAGGAACCTCTGCGTCATCGCCAGGAAGGCGCAACGGGCCGCGGGGAAGGAACCCGCTCTCTCCCACAATTTCTCTCTTTCCGACTGCCTTGAATGTTTTATCTTCTTGGGGTGGTCCCCAACCCCGATCCGTCCTTAACACTCGGCACCCCCACCTCACACCATAATTGACTTTAGATGGATTCTACTTCCTGAAACATAACTCCCTCCTGTCCTCTCCACAGGTCCATGGAGAGTCGACGTGTAACCCACACATATCACAACGGCAAGGAAAAAACCCACAAATGAGAGCAAACTTGGAGATTTTTATTGTGCATTTGACAGTTAGTATTTTCTGAGCATTCGCACAATCCATGCGTTTCCCTCCGAGATGCCGCCGTGCCGCAGTGCCGAACAGTGCGTGTGCGTCCTAGAAATGGAATTCAAGTGCTAAGAAACATGAGACTGGATTGAGAACACAATTTAAAATCCATCTATCTCTATACACGCCGTGACTTTCCTTTGAACCAATCCGCATCAAGGAGTTGCAGTAGAGCCCAGTTCCACAATAAATAATCGCGTCTCCGAACTGCACAAACTCCTGCCAGCAAATCGGCCGCTCTCGTTTCCTCGTGACAGAGACTCACTTTTGCACTTGCAATAATTTATGAAATACTCGTGGAGGATTTAACACTTGGTCGAGGCTGCCATTGCATCGCACCCCGTCTGCGACTTCTCCGTGGGTGCCTGGGCACGCACTCCTCTCTCTGCGGCCAGGCGGCAGGTGGGCAGCCCCCCCCCACCCGGCACAGGCGACCTTCCACGGCAGAGTCACATTTCCTCCCTCGGTGAGAGCGGTGCGGCAGGAAGAGGGCAGCTGAAAGAGATTTTGAACTGTCAGGCGTTACAATTCCCAGTTGTTGCCAATTATATAGATAAATAGGAATTTACATAATTTACAAAGAATTTGTGTTCGTGGCTCATTTTGCAGCCATTCCCCAAAGATCCACATTTATTCATGAAAGCAAATATTCAACCTAATAGCCTTGAGCTGGGGCTGCCCGTGCAGCCAGCTTCCTGCAAACGAGGCCTCAGAACACTACAGCGCACAGGCCTGGTGTCTGCAAAGGACACGAAAGGTCAAGTTTCCAAGAACAAGCTCTACGTTGCATGCACGCCCCGGAGTTCAAAGCCAGCAGATATTAACTTTCTCCTTTTCTTGTCACAAACATCAAGGTTTCTTTTTTTCTTTTTCTTCTTCCTTTTTTATTTATTTTTTTTGAGATACATTCTTTTGGTGGGTATAAAGCACAGCTGAAAATTTCTCTGCCTAAATCCTATAAGCTTCAAACTCATAAACTCCTGTACAGCTACGATGGTGTCTGAAGCGGGCACCTCGCAGCCTCACCAACTCACACCGCGCCTGTCCCGGTCGGGACAGGGAGGCCGCGTGCTCCTGCCACATGGGCATTTTGCTTCTGTTACAAGATGGACACGTGTTTACATTTGCAAAGAGTTAGCTTGGAGGCCACTTATCCTGTAAGAGAAGTCCCGTCAAAAGCCAGTAAGTGGCTTTCCAACTTGCCATGCCTCTCCAAAAACAATTTCCTGCGTGTAACCGGAGCCATGGGCGTCATGCCCCAGGGCACATCTGGGATCATTTTACCCATTAGGGAAACTGGGATCATTTGGATTTGGACATTCTTGGAGTAGGGGGTATTGTTAAGTGGGGACTCTATGGGTGGGTTTTCTGCCCCAGGCAAATCCACTCCTTGTCCTGAAAGAGGTGGAAATTTGAACTGTGTACAAGCAATCGCTGAAGCTTCCCGAGAACAGGACGCTGCGGGCCGGTTCTCCGACGGGGCTCCTTCCGGAAAGGCAGCTGGGCGGGCAGGTGAGCGACAGTGACGTTCACTGCTGGGCACGAGCTTTGGATGGTGCAGGTCTAAAGCCTACTTGCTTTGTCTGTCCTTGACTTCACCCTGTCTCACGGTAAGGGGGCAAAAGAAAGAAACAGGCATGTGAGAAAGAACAGCCCCACAGAGCGGAAAAAGGGGACTTCTTCCCGCTTCGCTCCTGCCCGTTCCCTGATTGGCATGTACCCTCCCCCCCCCCCGGTGCTTCCTGGCAATTCCAGAGCCTACCCTCTGACTCGGAGGGTGTGGAAAGGGTAGTACCTCCCACAGCCTGGCCCCCTCTCTGTCCCATCTCTGGTTATCACAAGCAAAGGCTGGAGGCAGCTTCCTCTCTGAGAGGGGAATCCGAGATTTACTAACTGGAACCTTGCAAGAGGGCAAGGACATTGGCTTAATAAAAGACGTTTTCTTCCCAAGTACAGCTTCTTATAAGAGCTTCACATGAATCGTAGAGACCGGGAAGAACCACCTTCCCAGGCCCCAGGGGGAAACCTGTGCCGCCCGATTTCATCTTTGGAACATCTGTATGCTTTTCCCGTGCAGAGCTCCCTGGCCGCCTGTTCCCCAAACACAGCTCCTCAGGGCCTTTGCACATACCGTTTCCCCTGCCGGAACCCCCCTTCCCTCACTGCTCCGCATAGTTCACCCCTCCCTCCCTTCAAGTCACGTGGCTGGTGAGAATGTCCCTGTCCCCTCAACATCAAACTATAGCCGCCCCGCACCTCCCACCCCCGCCAGGCTTTCCAGCTCTCCTCTGCACATCTCACCATATTTTGCATATTTGTTTGCTGCCTGCCGCCCCCACTATTTAAACTCTGTAAGGCAGACCCTTCGTCTTGTTCCCTGCCATGTCCCCAGCGTCTAGAACAGTGCTCAGCAGGTAGCAGGTGTGCCACAAATCTTCGCTGAATGAATGCATAAGTGAATGAACAATGGCGCGATGGATGGATGGGTTTAATCACATCCCGCCCTTGCGGAGAGGAGTTTTGGTTTGGGGTGAGGAAGAGAGAAAGAGGAAAAAGAATAAAGAGGCAAAGTGGGGACCAGCTGGGGTCTGACTCATGCTCTCCGGGGATCTCTCTCCGCCGCCTCGGCCTACCTCCTCCCTCTCCACTTTCATTACGGATGCTGACAGATCCCTCTCCGGACTAGTGGGAACGATCTGCCACCAATTTGGAAAGCCTCCTGTCTGCCGCGCATGGTTTAATCTTCCCTTGATCAGTCCCTGTAGGGACCCAAGCCACCTCCAGGCTGTTATTATGAACATAAATCACCATGCCATTGCAGACGCGCAGGTGAGTCATTAATAACGATTTCTGATTGATAGAATGACAAATAAACCCAGTCTGGCTGCAGGAAGCCATCAGGATGTCTCACCCAAAAAAGACAAGCGGGTTAAAAAAAAAATAATAAAAGGAGTTGGGGAACTTGGGGGAGCCTGCTGCCGAGCCATTGTCATTGACCTCTGTCCAGAATCAGCCATTGAAAAGAAATGATTTCGGGGGGTAAGGACCACATGTTGCTACGGAAGCAGAGGCAGCATGTGGGCCTGGGTAGACCAGCCTGCGGGGGCTCTGTGGTCAGCCGGCTTTGTCCAGGCCCAGCAAACCGCAGGCTGGACATCGCTGCCCCGGGGCTCTGAGGGATGCAAGGGCCAGTTCCTAGGATGCGAGCAGGCTGGCCATGGCCAGGGAAGTGGTAATGACTGTCCACAGCTTCAGCCTGCTCTGGCCCCAGAGACGGTCGACCAAAACGCACCGTCACCTACGGGTGTAGTGGCCCCAACCAGACAGATGCCCACCCCCTCAAGATACCCTAACCCCTGGAGGAACGATGCGTCACATCTTCCCTCCTCCGTCGCGGGCCTCTGGTGGCCCCTCTCGCCTTCTCTTCCCCTTCTTTGTCTGGTTTCTCTGCTGTCCTCGAACTGCTGTGGGGAGAGAGTTGGTTCTAATGAATCAACCTGCATTTCCATGTGGCTGGTTTTTCAGTGTCAAATTATGACTTCCTCTTCCCCACCAGTGAGCACATTAACGCATCCCCCAAGGACCACGTCTCGGGCAGTTTCCGAAGGCTGAGCGCTCGGTGGGTGGATTTCTACCGAAGTACAGCGTCTACTCAGTTACTCATCGGATGTTAAAAAGCCCACAAGGAGGAAAGGAAAGGCAGTTAACACTGGGTTTTGCAGACAGCGAGTTCTGGGATCCTGACTGCCACGCGGCTGCCTGTTCAGACTTCTGTTTATGTTCCTTTTGCATGCCTCAGGGAGCCGGGCGCATCCCACCAACGCCTGCTCTGAGAAAGGTTTTTAAAGAAAGATTTTAAAACTCGGCCTGGCTGGGTTGTTGAGTTTTGGCCCGAAGTTAGGAAAAACAGAAGTGAGGAGAACTAACAGGAATACCTGTTAAGTGAATACCAGCTTCAACAGCCCCCTGGGTCCTGTCTGGGGTCTGCTCGTCATTCCATTAGACACGATTTACAAGCTTCTCGAAAGCAGCTGAGCAGAACACAGGGTCTCCAACTCAGGGCCTCCGGGAGCCACAGAGTAGGATCAATGAGCAACGCAGGTGAATGGACATTGCATGTCTCACCCAAACGTGAGTGGACCCCACCCAGTTCCAGCCTGCAGTGGCCGGGGGGGAATGTGGGGCAGTGAGACCAGATGGTCCCACGTGCTGTTTCTGAAGAAGCTAAAAATATGCATTTGGCGAGGAGTTAATTCTTTAATCTTTAAATTGTTGGCAACTTATTCATATTTTTGCAAACTGCTATGCAGGCCAGAAGAAACATGTCTGCAGACCAGACACAACTGTGGCCACGGTGTGACCCCTGTCTGAAAGACAGCGAGGAGGTGGGGCCCCTGCACCACCTGCCCTCCTGGAGCGGATGACCCAAATCTTCTCTGGGCTCAGCGCCTCCTTTTCCTGGCCCGGAGGACCACAGTGGCCAGGACACGGCGGATCTGTCCGGCAGCCTCCTTCAAGAAGCTCCTGGTTTGGCCTTGCCCCGGGGTTGGGTAGGGTGGTTAGTGTCTGCACATGCGTGGAACTGGAGGTGTCGTACCTGCTGACATCCAGGGTTTCGGTGCAAAAGTGTACACAGGCCTTGTCATCTCTCCCCACACAAGCACAGCGCAAGGGTGTCTGCTTCGATGGCTGCCAGCTCCCCCACAATGGTCCCACGGACCTTTTGCCCCGGAAGCTTCCTCTGTAGTTGGACAGTCCATAGGGCACCGTCTGTCTGCAAAGCATAGAGTGATGGCAGGTGAGCATGCGCAGCATCCCTGGCCCAGGCCTCCACAGGTGGGGTTGGAGAGGTCTCTAGAACGGTGTCCACCTGCTACCCATGAAGCTCCGGGTCTTAGAAAGGCTCTGGAGTGAATTGTACACCCCCTGCTTCCCCCCACTCCCCAGGAAGCAGGTTGGCGCTGAGGGCATGGAAGGACACAGAGCACCTGGGATCACTGGTCGACTGGCAGCAGCTGGCCCTCTCGGGAGCTGAGCAGATGCCCGGGCGTGTGTGCACGCACATGCGAGGTCCTCGGCCTCACCCCTGCGCTGGCCCCACCTGTGCACATGTGTGAGGTTCCCGTCTTTCCAAGACCAAACCATGGGGAGGCCTGGCTTCCTCCAGGGGCCAGGTTTTGCTCCTCAGCTCTGAAAGGGCCACCTGCACCTCCATCTACCCCCGTGAAAAGCCAAGAAATAAATCAAAACAACGGGAGCACCCTGCTCAGGTTTTTCTTCCTGTGGCAAGAACATCTCCGCTGGCCCCCATGCTGGTCCCGGTCTGCGTCCTCACCAGACCACCCACCTCACCCGGCAGCCTGAGGCCATCCCTGGCCCCTCGGCCTTGAACTAGTTTCCTCTGTGTGCGCAGCAGGCCTTGCAGCTTGCGCTGATGAGAATACGACAAATGCAATTACTGTCATTAGAGAAGCATCCTGGCCTCTCTTGGCCTCTGAAAGATGCTTCTTGGAAGAGACAAACATCAGAAGTGACCCTCTGCGCCCTCTGAGAGCCATCACCACTGCCCTGGCGATATAGCTGAGGGCCAGGCTGGCCCTGGGGAAAGTCTTATTATGAAGAAAAAGTCTGAAACTGCTTTCCAATTTCGTTTATGGTCGGCGTTGAGGGAAGGGTGACGGTGCGTTCAGAGCGAGGCGTGTTAAATCTGGTTCTTACGCTTGAGCACGTCTAAACCATCACTCTCCAGAGAAGGGGGGAGCCTGCCAGGCAGTTTAGTGGGAAAAAGTTAAAAACAGATGTTTAATTCCTTAATTTTACTTAACATGATTCGAGGGACAAATTACTAATAACTAGAGGAAACTTATGTGGCCAAAGCTATTTTTCCAATAAGTCTTGGTTTTCCTGTGAGTCCCCAAAGATTAACCACCTTGGTTTCTACGAACCCCATGGAATATCACCAATTATCCACCTCAAAAGGCGTCTGACATCCTTTCTGTGTTTTTAGAATAAAAGAAAATTGAATTTATTTTCATTTGAAACACACGCCATGGAGCCTTTTTGAGGTGGTGAGGGCGAATCGGGCGGGACGCCCCACCGTGACCAGACGCTCGGAGCGAGCCTTCCCCTGCTGGGCTGGAGACAGACAGCAGAAGACCCGACCCAACCCCAGTCTTCTCCTCTGTTCCCCTCTCCCGTCCTCCCCAGCCAGGCTCCTGAGAAACGGGCGCAGTGGCGGGTTCCCTCCGGACCGAGGTGGGCCCAGCCGTTGAGCGGCCTATGTGGTAAGGTGGGGAAAGAAAGCAGGGTCCAGTCCTGCTCTGAGCTGAGCCCCTGCTCAGCCCCTGCTGACCCCGGGAAGGGAAACGGTTGGGGGTGGGGAGGGAGCAAGACAACGCAGACATTGTCGTGAGGCAGGTTTTGGCTAAAGGTGTATTTTTCCAGTAACAGGGCCCCATTAAATCTCTAAGTGTTGACATTAAATCCAGTCCCCCATTTCTTGGTGAAAATTACATACAAGGAATAACAACGCTCCCATTTTTCCGTCAACGGCGAGGCCTGCAATTTTGAAATTGCCGTCAGCTGATTATGCCTTTGCGCGTGTAGAGCCGCTCGACTTGAGCAAAAACACTCTCAAGTGCTTTAAGTCAGGAAGCGAGGCAACTTGGTATTTGGTAACAGAGACGGGCTTAGCGCTTTCCCAGCAGCCAGGCGCAAAATGCTAGTATGCAAATGAGCCCTGGCGATTTCAAAGGATGTTCACAGAGATGCGAAACTGAGGATGGAGACCCCTCACCAGGCTCCAGGCCGTTAGCGTGTGCACTCTGCTGGCTGGCTGGGGTTGGGAGGATTACCCAGAGCTCAGGGGCATGCCACAGATCAGCTACCTACCCTAACAACTGTACAGTCTCAAACAAGAGTTCAAAATGGAGGTCCACCTCCCAAAGGCCTGAAAAATTTAAAGGTTTAAATCAATCTGAGAATCTCTTAAATAAAAGAGTTCTATCCTCCTACCTGGACAAATGTGGCTTTGAGACAACTTGGAAGGCCAGGCTTCAATTTAGAATTCTAGGGGCTCCTTGGAGTTCCATATTAGAATGTGGTAGCCCAGGGCGGTTCAGCACCTTCTCTTCCATCCTGCGCCAGCCCATACCAAGGGGGCTTCATCCACTCCCATTAGATGCCTCAGGCTGCACCCGCAAGCTCCTTCATCCCCTACCCCACAAGCAGCTGCCAGCCTACAGGCCTAGGGATATGTACCTGGAGCCCTACTTTGTCCCTAAGTCCAGACCCTGGAAGACACCCGCACAGGCCTGGCAGTGGGCTTGGGACATTTAAGTAGGGGACTCCAGGACCCTGAACACCTGCAATGCAGTCTAGAAGATGACATATATGGCTTTTAGTCTCACAGACTCCTTACAATGGGGTGGGGGATATGGCCAGAGGAGGAGTGGTGGCCTGGGTTGGGGGTGCCTCTTTGCTCTAAGAGCAAACACCAGCTCCTTAAGGGTAGAAGGCAGGGTTTTGCTTCTTTTTCACCTGCCATGGACCTAGCACAAGGCTGGGCAAATGGACTATTGATCAAGCAACTGGCAGTTAATCGTGAGATCATTCTAGTCCAGCAAGACTGGATTCTTTCAACCCTAAAGAGTTCAATAACCACAAAAATCATTACAAAGACTCTCTAGCATGTGTTGAGCATCCACTGTATACTTAGTATCAATTTAAGTGTAATGGTGATACTGAAAGGCATATGTGTGTCCATGCCTTCTGGAGATTATGTGCTATTGAAGTATAAAAACAGATAAATAAAAGAAAAACAGATAAAGGAAAAATGACAAAGCAATATATACAGGTATGTGCAAGATACACAGAGCACAGAGAGAGATTATCTGGTAATGCTATGATCACACTCTAAAGCACTTACAAGATACTTACTCACTCTGCCCTCCCAAAAGTTTCCTGTTTGACAAAAGGGTTGTTGGATAAATCAAATGAGACAGTGCATGGAAAATACTTAGCAAAGAGTCAGCAGTAAACGAATGGTAGCTACTGCTGTTACATATGTGGTCTGGAAAGTCAAGCGAGTTGTGTCAGGCAGGAAAGTCCGTCTGCCAGGCCTGCACTTGAGATACATGACTAAGCAATAACAACGGGAAATAAGGAACCAGAGGCCACAAGACACAGCCATGCATCCTTTGTGATGCCTCCTTTGGGCAGGTCCATAATTCAGCACTGCCCATCTAACAAGCACTTGTATTTCAGTTGTGCTGTGCTTTGTCACTGGCTGTTTCCTGAATGGTGTACAGGAAAGATCTAATGGTGGAACCAGAAAAATGAAGCTAAGTTGACTGGGAGCCTTTGGCCAGCAGGCTCTGCCCAGTTTTTTTAGCCTACTGTTCTACAATGGGGTTTAGAAATTGTAATTCTTTGTAAAAGTAGGCAGCTCTTCCATCTGTGAATGTTTCAGGTATAACACAGAGCTCCACACAAAAGAGAAGGAGATGGGATTAATCTAGACACTCTTAGAAAAAACAGAATGCCCTCTAGCACACCTACATATGCAACGTCTAGTGCTGAGTGTGTCTGCATAATAAGTTGTCTCCCAACTTATGTATTCAGAACATTCATTATTTGATTGATGTGGTGATAGCAGAATCTTATTTACCACAGTGTTTCTTATTTTTCACATTTCCCAAATGTCATATGTAAATATTATTAAATATTAAACTCCCAAATCTCCCATATTCATTCTTCACCTGCAGCATCACCCTGAAAGCACTTTATTTCTCTGTACAAGAAGTTTTTAGATAAGGAAACCTGGCTTTAAAAAAAAAGTCTGTTTTTAATTTCTGTGTTGCCTTTTCATAAATGAATTAACCATCTCCATTTTTCTGATCAGGAAACTGGCTTCTATACCTGAAGTTTAAAGAAGAGATACAGATATTCACAAAGGCCAGCCAGGAAACAGCAAAAGGAACTTCACTGATCAAATTCAAAAGTTCTCAGGAAAGTTTATCAAGCTGTTATTTCCTATCAAAAACCCAGTTTTCAATTTTGCGCCCTTTGAATAGCATTCAACAAATATTTGCTCGATGCTTTTCAACATACAAGCAATGGACTAGACTGTTGGGTGAGCGTCATGAACCGGGCAGGCAAGGGGCCACACACACAAAGTCTTACTCTAGTACAGAGGTTAGTAAATTGGCATTTTTGTCAGGCTTGTCCACTCAATAAAATTTTTTATTAAATCTGGAAATTTGACACAAACATCCCAATTTCCAGCTTCTCTTGAATAACTGGAAGTTGTGCTAACAGCAGCCCCACATTCCAACAAGCAGCCAAACAGTGATGTCAGAGACCGGGCATAAGCACTCCACTTTGCCCCAGTCCCCACCACTCCCAGTAGCCTTGCGCCTCTCCCTCCCCAGCATGTTTGTTACGTGTCTGGCTCTCATGAGCATCTGAGTTTACAACTCTGGATCTAGTTAGTGGCTTGCGCCATAAAGCAAAGCCAGACAGGTCATATGACACATTAACAAAATTAGCACCTGATACTACTTTTCTCCTTATAAATTTAATTGTTATTGTAATTTAAAAAACCCAAGTTCTGGCTGGGCATCTTCCCAACGAATAGAACATGTTGACTTCACACTTAGAATACATGTCAAGTTGATGATCTATTTACTTCGCCGGCTGACAGTTTTCCTGAAATGGGAAAGAATAGGCAATACTGCCTTCGGGCCCAAGGGACGGATTGTACAGAAGGCGAGGCTGTGCCGACTCGTCCTGTGACCGCAGGGAGGAGAAGCCACTGTTTCCCGCTGGCAGACAGTCAGGAGGCAGTCCCCAGCCACCAGGGCTGGTGGTCATTGGATACCACCTCCCACCATTCCCTGGAGGAGCCACCTCACATGTTTCCCAACTACAGCTCAACTTCAGATGTTATTAAATGCCTTCCTTCGAAGGCACCACTCACCTTCTTAAGCCCAGAAAGGCCTTCCTGGGCAGGGAGGAAAATGTCAACCACCTTCATTTGCTGTCTTTGCAAACTTCACTAGCCAGAACTGTGCCCTACTGAGTAAGACAGAAGGAAATCGCCGCGGGAAGTGGTTGATAGTCAAAGGCCTATGACAGGGGCCCTTTCACTCTGACAAAGCCCTACTGGCTCCCCCGTGTGAGAGCACAGAGGCGAGGGAAACAGACCAGGAACAGAGCGTCTGCTCTCAAAGGACTTGAGAAGGAATTATCTAGAGCCAGAGGCCAGCGGTGGTTGTTTCTGTCTCCGAGAATCCAGTCTTCCATCTTTCCTTCGGGGAATTATCCCTCTCCCACTGTGTGAGGTCCCTGAGGGACTGTCAGTCAAAGTGCCTCACCTTCCCCTGCCTGAGAGCTAGTCAGGTGACCCAAGCCGGGCCAGTGGGACTCCCTCTCCCGACATGTGCTTTCTCGTTCTAAAGAACATGACGCAAACCTTATGCCTCACGCACGTCGGAGCAGTGAACAGGCAATTTGCAGCTTTACTTCTGCTGCAAAAAATCCTCAGAGCCCAAAGCTGGACGAAGCCAAGGCAGACTGCTCATCCCGCCCTCCCAGGGTGGAAGGTCCATCTCCTGCAGCCTCATTAAGAGCTGGTGACTCCAGAGTATTTGGAAATATCAAAGCAGTGAGCAATGTGCTGTGGGTTGATTGTTAACATTTTAAAAAGACACTCTATCCCCCTCCCAAAACCTTTGGGATTATCTAGGATTTGGCTGTTGGAGAATTTTAACAGTGCATATGCATTTTCAAAAGAGACTATTGAGCTCTAACCCCTACCAATCAGACTAAGAAGGAGGGTCATCACTTCTGTATTGCAGGTGCGGCTTCTACCGTGTCTCATTCAAGAGACAGGGTCTGGCTGTCCCCCGAACTCAGCAAGGGCAGGACTTCGTCTAGCTGGAGGCGCGGGTTGCGTCTGCCTTGCTCACCTCTCCGCCAGGGCAGCTCGCGCAGTGTCTGCTCAGATGGGTGCTCAGTAATGACCCAATATCTCGGGAAGAAATTCTGTTACATGAATGGAGGAAGGAAGGAATGAGGTCTAAATTCGCCACCACCTCTAAGCCATACCCAATGTCCCAAAGGTATGAAATTCTGGGCTGATTCAATGGATTTCTACTTATTTTGTCCTCAGTCAGCCCATCCGTGAGGGCTGTTCCCAGACAGAGCATGGTCTCTAGATTACTTCCAGTGGAAGAACCACGTCTTGACAGCAACTCCTGCAGGCCACAGCAGCACCATGGTGGTCAGAGCGGCCTGCACAGGTCGGGCCAGCAGAGTCCACGCCAGAGGCGTCCCTGGGCCCACAGACCCAGGTTTATGGTCACTCACTCACAGAGAGCCCCCGGGTGGGCGCCTTCCCCCTGGGCGTGAGAAGCGGAAGGGCCTGCTGGGTTTCTCCAAGGTCCATCCAGCTCCAAGTTCTACCCAGAGACGCTCACATCCCCACACCATCCCCCGAGCACCCCCAGACAGCTCAGCCACTGGCAAAGTCTCCAGATCTTCGCTCTAGCAATAAAACCACAACTCAACGTGGGGTCCCCTGCCCCACCCAAGCTAAGAGGCTCCCAGGATCTCACCAAATGTACTCAGAAAGCTTTAGCCCGAACTGTTTATACTCTTCCATTGGCCTGTCACCATACCGCCGAGCTTAAAAATAACCTCAAAGCCACAGAACCTGTCATCCCATCAGCTCCGCAGAGCACAGACCTATTCCTGCCCCAACACAGGCACACCTGCTCCAAAGGGTATTTCAGGGAAGCAGCAGGGCTCAGAGGAAAGGAGAAGAATGGACAAGTCCCTCTGTTTTTGTTTGGTGGTGTGGCATTTTCGAGAGTTACAGCTTTAAAAAAAAGTGTTAAACTCCCCCAGTAGGCAGGGAACGAAGCCATCTACAGAATCCCACAGATGAGCTGGTTTCCCCTCCACCTGGTTCAACCCCAACGCATCAGATGAGTTGGGCTAGAGTTTCTCTCCCCACCCCCCAGTGACCCCGGCGAGTTCCAGGTCGAATGCAGGCGGGGGGAGCCCCGTCTGTCTGGCACGGCCTCATTATAACTTTATGCAGAGCTGCAGACAGATGGGGCTCAAAATAGTTCCCAGCAGTGGAAACGGGCGGCGGGGAGCAGGGAGCAGGTACGTGTGTAAGGACGGGGGCATTTGCAGAGGGATTTGAAAAATGCTGCCACTGTCACACAAAAACTCCACGCAGAGCAAGAGGAGACACCCTTGCTAATTTTCAGGAGATGCCACATTAACGATGGAAAAGATCTCTGTGAACGAGACGTACGTTCCCCGTCACAGTGGTAGTAGGGAGACTGTCACTGCCACCTAACCTAATTGCTGTGCCCTTCTGTGATGCCCTTCGGTAGCTCTGACAGATTAGTCACGTGCCTCAAATGAAGGTGACTTGAGTCCCTGTTAGAAACACTGGCTTTCCCCTCGAAGAGGACTCCAGGGCTGTGGTTAGGGAGAGGCAAGCCAGCATGCTAAGCAAACTCAGGGTCACATCCTGTGTTTAGTAAAAATAATGATATTTTGTTGATTATGATTTTTTTGCACTCATTTTGATTTTCTGAAACTACTGCATTATATTTTACTTATTTTTCCCACTGAGTTTTTGGTGCCTCCTGAAAGTTTGTACTCACCCTACTCTAGGCCCTGCAAGAAACTCGTGGAAATCAGATTCCCAAAAATCCAGAAAAGAGTCACATACCTCTGTTTTCTCCTTTACTTGCTTCTGACTTTCGGCAGCGCTGTTTCACACTCCCCAGGCTGTAGGGCGGAGCCGCCACCAGTGGGCCTTTCACGCCATCCCTGTCTGTCTCTCCACCCTTCTCATGGACTCGTGTGGAATCAATCTGTTCTGGTTTGTAAATTACTGGGCCAGGGCGCAGCACTCCCTGGCAGCCCCGTCCAGAGTTCCTGTTTCTGATGACCTCCCGCCAGGCCTGTCCTGGGAGGGCCATAAAAGAGAGGCGGCCTTGGCCCCCAGGCCTTTGTTCCCCACGTTCCTCAAAAACTCTTGGCTGTCCTAAGCCGCTGCCCTGGGGCGGTTGAGAAGGACAGCCAGAGGCCTTGTCCCGACTGCCTGTCCTTAGGGGACTTGGTGGGTGCGCTGGGACTGAGGAGCACCCCAACTATCTGGACACACCACTCACGCGTATCACGCCATCTTCCACACGCTCAGCCGTGCTCTCGACTGGTTTTCCTTCTGAGGACAATTCTTATTCCAAAGGGGGCAAAAGTGTGCGTGTGCGTGTGTGCGTGTGTCTGTGTGTTTCCCATTTTAAGAAACTGTTTTCAACTGAAACGTGACGTGGGCTGAGAGCAGGTCACTTTCTCACGTGAAACGGGGCCAAGCCATTTCCCATACACTCAAAAGCCGAGGTGTGCTTAGCCAGCATCACCTCGAGGTATGAAATGGGCCCCTTCTTCACGGCTCCCCGTTGGGCGTGTTGAGATGCTGTGGTTCCAGGCAGGACGGAGAGCTGAAAAGTCATTGTTTGCCTCCCAGCTTCCTTTGTTTTAAATTCTCGCAGGAATAAACCGCACCAGACGCGTCAGAGCCTTTCATCCGCCTTCAGATTTAAAGCCAAGTTCCTAGCAGTGGGCCCTTTCAGCCAGCAGAAATCCAGATTCTCCCTTGGGGTCACTCAGGGTCACAACCTCTTTGTACCAAGTCCAACTGCCGCCCAGCCTCACGTCCCTCCTCTCGAGCAGGGATGGGCGGCAGCGCGGCTGAGCCGTGTCTGTTCCTGGGCGACTCGCCTCCTCGCGCTGACTCTGGGGCAGAGAAGGGGCTTTCAGCCCGTGTGAGCCCAACAGAAAGGTCCCCGTGGGGACCGAACTCCAACAAACTCAGAAATTTAGCCCCAAGGCCCTCCAATTTTAAAGAAGTGTCTTGCTATCAAATGTTCTAAGAAATATGCTCCTCCAACTCAAAACTGGGATCCAAAAGTGTGCCACATTTCCCAGGAGGGGACGGAAATGTTACATGGGGGAGAAAGAGCCATAAAGCCACGAGCCGTCAGAAGCCTGAGCTCAGGATCACGTTTAGTCTGTCTGATGTCAACTTGTCACCTTCCTTCACGTGTCCTCAAAACCACATCATGAATTATATTTTATAAACTGATGTCCGCAGTATTTCCTGGTGACTCCCAGTCTCTGACACTTACTCAGGTCCTGGGCAATGCCCAGTGAGAACGGAAATGAGGGTCCCAGGGCCGCATGGGGTCCTCAGCTGCAAATTACACAGCATTATATCCCCTCTGCTGGACATACGTTCTTATGTAGGAACAAAAGACAGCAGGCCCCTGGCAAAGATTCCACGGTAGGTGTCTAACAAAGAGGTTCTAAACAGACCATCCAAATTGCCCTGAACCAATACCCTTGAATTACCCTGAGTCACCGCCCGCACCTCCCACTCCAGGGGGAGCCCCCGCCACGCCCCACTCCTCCAGCATCCCAGCTGCTGGCGAGGCCGGAGGGAGGCCATGGGAAACCAGAAAGGAAGGGCAGAAAGGGCTACCTCTCAGCCCAGCCCGGAACAACCTTTGGCCGCAAGTGTCTTTATCAAGCTGCTTCTGAGCAGCAGAGGCAGCCGGGCACGATGCTAACTGGATGCTAATGGCCATCCTGGTGTCATCAAGTACTGTGGCGTGCAGAGGGCACGGGCTTGCTCCAGGACACTCCAGGGGCTGAGGCAGACCAGCCTGGTGGGATATGACAGGAGGACCAGCTCTTTCTAGGGGAAAGTTTCTGTGGGGCTGGAGGTTGTATTGTTATCATTACGGCCATCATCTTGTCTTCAGGATGTAGAGTGTTGACTAGATTCCAGGCATTGTGCTAACCACTCCCTGTGAGCTTTCTCGGTTCATCCTGCCGACAGCTTTCCTCATAGAGTATTGTCCATTCTCCCACTCTATAGACAGGGAGACTGAGGCTCAGAGGTGGCATCTCCTAAGTGGTAGGAGCCACTACAGCCACTACTGTACTCCAGAATGAAATTTAGGATGTGTGGTGGACCAAAGATCTGGGCTTTGCTCATGTGCTAGCTTATTTCTACAAAAATAGTCTTGCAAAGGGCAAAACATATTATTACAAAGAATTACATATATGAGAATCATCACTATCAAAAAGAATAAAACCGCCCTGAATCTGTCAGGAATGGGGACCCTGTCTTTTATCCATCACTGGGTCCCAGATCCCCACCAAGGGCTGACCCAGATGGAGCACTCGACAAAAAAGGTGCTGAGCAAATGCATGGAGAAGTGACTCCGGACGGCAGTGAAGCCCGTATTGAGAAAATGTCCACAGGAAGAGGCTCAGAGGGCAGGTCCCAGAACCAAACTGCCGGGCTGGTGGCCCCATTCCCTACTTATAAGCTCTGTAACCTCAGGCAAGCAACTCAGCCTCCTTGGGCTCAGTTTCCTCCCGTAAACTAGAGAAGACAAGAGCATCTGGCTCACAGGATTGTCGTGCGGAGCACATGAGATGGTGTGTGGTCACTGTGGACACTGGCCATCATCACCATCATCCCCATCAGCACTTCTGTCAGTTTCAGCTTAGTCATGACACTTTTCCAAAACTGCTGTCCAGAAAGATTCCATCCCCCTGCCTCAAACAGCTGCATCTCCAACAACCAGGTGTGGCTCGCAGGTCAGGGTGTCTTCTTTCAAGATCCCCAAAACCACAAGGTGGGCACCCAGCTGGTGCTACATAAGCAGGAAGTGAGGGTTCCAGATCCAACCGTTTTATTGGGATGTTCTAAAATTTGGAATTTCTCTTCTTGAAAATGTGCTAAAATGCCTTTCTTGAAACAGAAAGCCAAGCCAGAATCTGTGGTGATGTTGCCTCTTTGCAGCAGAATACATTAAAATAAATACAAGTTTAAATGTTTTATTAACCTTTTTGTTTGTTCGTTTTTGCTCTTTACTTCTTTGGAGAAGAAAAGAACTCAAAACAAATGTCATTCCTGCGGGACTGAGTAAGCGTGGCGAGCCTTGGAGCATCCTGAGTGGCACACTGGGCATCTCAGTAGTAGCTGGTCAGGCCACCGGACTTAGAGGGCCCTGGAGGGCAATGTCCTAGAGTCGAACTGATGTCTGCACCTCTCAGAGAGGCAACAGAGAGGTGACAGCACCTCCTGCCCTGAGGCCACTCAGAGGGTCATAGCCAGGACACAAGCTCCTGGGTTCCAGAGTCTTCCCCACGGAAGGGGATTGTAGATCCCAGATTTTCCACCACAGTCATGATTTCAAACATCCCGCCCTGCCCTTTACATAAATACATTCCTACTTGTCAGCACATATGGCTCAGACTTTTGTTTGGAAAACACGGTTACCATCACAGCGTCACCATGTATCTCTCATATGTGCTTGGAAAGATTAGCAGATGGCAGGTTTCCCCCCCCCCGCCCCCGTTCCTGGGGTGAGAAGGAGCACGGTGGGACTCTTTGCTGGTGTCCTGCAGCTCGGTCAGCCACGCGATGGCCTGGCTCACCCTCCAGCCAGCTCCAAGGGACCAGCCTGCCGTAGGATCTCGTTAGAGCCGATAACCCTGTGATGGTTCATTTCAAGTGTCAACTTGCCTAGGCTACGGTGCCCAGTTGTTTGGTGACACAGCAGGCTAGATGTTGCTGTGAAAGCATTTTTCAGATGTGATTAGTGTTTAAATCGGTAGACTGTGAGCAAAGCACATGACCCTATATAATGGGGGGCGGGGGGCCTCACCCAGTCAGTCAAAGGCCCTAGCATAAAAGACTGAGGTCCCTGACCAGAAAATAATGCTGCCTCCAGGCCTTCAGACTTATGGCTGCAACCTCAGCTCCTGCTGGGATTTCCGGCCTGCTGCCCTGTGATTTTGGACAGCCAGCGCCGCAGTAGTATAAGCTAACTCCTCAACATCTCTCTTTCTCTCTCCATCTATATATTTCTGTGGGACATTGCCCATAACTTCTATGACATCCTCCAAAAATCCCACAGCCCCAAAGGGGAACCCAATGTGTCCCTTGGCAACCGCACTTCCTATACGTACATACCTGCACACACATGTCCTGCTGGCCTGTCTGTCTGCAGAACCCTGACTAACACAGTCCCTGGCAGGACACTCCATTTTTTAAGTATACTCCTAGAGAACAGCCCCAAAGAGCACAAGCATATGGCCCTCTAGTTCACCACCTCTCCCCTTGTCACTTACTCTTGGCAAATTTTCCATGACAATATGATGGGATGTGTTTTTCTCTGATTTGGGGTTTTTTTTGTTTTGGCAGTGGTGGGGTTGTTTGGGGGTTGTAGGGTCTTGGGGCTCCTAACATGGCCAAGGAAGGTCTTATGAAAATCACACTGTCCCATCAATTATCTGTGATCTCAGCCACCTCAACAGGGGCAAGAAGTACAGTCGCCAAAAGAATTAACAAGAAAAAATCAAACAATCCCATCAATAAATGGGCAATGGAAATGAATAGCAACTTTTCCAAAGAAGAATAATGGCCAGCAAACATATAAAAAAAATGCTCATCATCTCTAATCATTAGAGAAATGCAAATCAAAACTACAATGAGATACCACCCAACCCCAGTGAGATTGGCCTCTATCAAAAAATCCCAAAACAACAAATGCTGGCGAGGATGTGGAGAGACAGGAACACTCTTACACTGCTGGTGGGACTGCAAATTAGTGCAACCTCTGTGGAAAAGAATTTGGAGATTCCTCAAAGA
>CAUYRT010069960.1:0-15923 GCA_963574885.1 Lepilemur ruficaudatus
GCTCAAGTGATCCTCCTGCCTCAGCCTCCCGAGTAGCTGGGACTATAGGCATGCGCCACCACGCCTGGCCTGCACTTCTCTTCATATTAAATCCACTCCACACACCCCAAGCCTGTTCCCAGCCCAGCTCCAGGACATTTACATCTAGGCTCGTTAAGCAACATCCCTTGTTCCCTCACAGGCAATGGATTGGAACTTCTTGCTACTAAGAGACCTAACTACCCCTGAGAAAGGACCTGTAGTCACGACCTTTAGGGCATCTCTGTGAAAAATCAGGCTGGACCCTCGGTTGCCCTACAGTGAAACACATCAGTTGTCAAGCCCTTTCTGTGCTTGCAAAGCTTTCCATCAGCTTTTACTTGCCTCCCTTTGAAATAAAAATCATCAGTCACTTGAGGTTAAGTTTCCCACTTGCATGAGAGAGACTAAACAAAATATTGTTGCAGAAGCAATGCTTTGCTGCAGCTGCCACTTTGGCCTTCTCTGGGCCTGTTCGTGCCTCTGCAAATGAAGGGTTGACTTACATAATGGATTCTGAACCTGGGATCCCTGCACTGCTTGGCAGTGTAGGCCAGTTTCTGGGTAGGTGTGCATATGGCCTCAATTCAGGGTTAAAATCCATCAGATTGTCCAAGGGGGTCTCAGATCCCCCAAGAGTGATGAACCACTAATTGACTGGGTCTCTAAGCTCTCTCCCTGAGTTTGTTCCTTGACCATATTTTGTCTTCACACTCCTCCAGGTCTCTGCCCGTGCAGCTAATTTTAATGGAGCACCGTTTTCCTCTTAGATGGAATTAACTCCTACTCTCTCTTCCAGAGTTATCTGAAATATTGGGTTTTCCAGGAAGTCTGCCCTGATCCCTGACCTCCTGTCTGGGTTAGGTGACACCTTGGTGTTTCCCCAGCCCTCTGTGAACTTTTCCTATTTCCCTTAGAGGGATGTGTCTGCTGTCTCTAGGTGAAAAAGCCCATATTCTCCAAACAGCCTGGCTGGAGAGCTGAGCAATGACATCCCAGCAGCACCTGTGCCCCAGTCTCAGGGATGAAGCACTAGTTAATTGGGCTGAGAGCAGGACTGGATAGGAGTAAATCAGCTCAGTCCTTTGAATTACACTTCAAAGCCCAGCAGAAAGAAGGCAGAGTAGGTTGACTGCAAAAAAGAAAAGGGGAATACAGGGCAATTATTGAAACTCTTTGTGCCTCTGTCCTTAGGCTCCCTACTTGGGTTGGGCTCACTGAGACTCTTATGAATACTGTGAAATTGAAAATGAACTTGTAAGGGCAAGTCAAGGACAAGGCAACACCTTGACTTTCTGATTCAGTGCCAGATGCTAGCATATGTCAGGACAGGGGTTTGAGGTGTTCAAGTGGGTCCAGCCCTAACCCACAGGATGTGTGGAGTAGACATTATTCCTTTGGGGGACACCCTGCCTTTGTCGGCTGTATTTGGAGAATTCCCCACTTTATGTGTCTTAAGGGGAGGCAGATGCCACTTGAGATTCTGAAGCCTCAGAGGAGGCATAATCAATTTCCCAGCCTCCCTTGCAGCTATAGGATGGTCACGTGACCCAGGCTCAGCCAATCAGGTATGCTCATCCACACGTTAGAGAAAAAGCAAGTGACACCGGAAATGAGGATGGTGAGGAAGGCTTGCTTAAAGGGCAGCAGTCACAGAAATTCATGTTTCTGCCGCAGGAGTGGCTGTGGTGCTGAGCAGCACCCAGGCTCCCATGCAGGAGGTATCAGTTGTGCACTATACCATGTCTAGTGCTTCCCCAGATAAGAGGTATCCCTCCTGGACCTGTCCTGTACTTTCATTTTCAGCCTGATTTCCCACTGCAGAGTCCCTATCTTCCTTTGGGTTTTTCTAAAGGCAGAGCCTGAAACAAGAACCTCAGGGGGAAATGGTTTATTTGGGAGGTGACCCTAGGAAGTAGGTGTGGGGAAATAAGGAGAACTATGGAGGGAAGAAGGAAAAGTCTGTGAAGGGTGTATTCTCAAGGTAGCGCCTAAATGAAATAGGGCTCAACTCTTTCTGGGACCTCTGTGAAGCAAAAAGAATTGGTACGATTTCTTCCTTAAATGTTTGGTAGAGGTCACCAGGGATCTCATCTGGGCTTGGTTCTTTCTGTTTTCGAAGCTTATTAATTATTGATTCAATTTCTTTAATACAGCCCTATTCAAATGGTTTATTTCTTCTTGTGGGAGTTTTGGCAGATTGTGTCTGTCAAAGAATGGTCCATTTCTTCTGGATTATCAAATTTGTGGGCATAGAATTGTTCAGAATATCCCTTTAGTATCACTTTAATATCCATAAGATCTGTACTGTTGGTCTCTCTTTCATTTCTGATATTAGTAAATTCTATCGTCCCTTTTATTTCTTAGATAACCTGGCTAGAGGTGTATTGATTTTATTGATCTTTCCAAAGAACCAATTTTTCTCTATTAACTTCCTGTTTTTAATTTTATTGCTATCTGCTCTATTTGAAATTTTTTTTTCCTGCTTACTTTGGATTTAATTTGCTCTTCTTTTCTTTTAGTTCCCTAAGGTGGTAGCTTAGATTATTGATGTTAATTATTTCTTTTTTTCTATATATGCATTTGATATTGTACCTTTCCCTCTAATCACTGCTTTTGCTGCATTCTATAGCACTTTTGATAAGTTGTATTTTCATTTTCATTTAGGTCAAAATAGTTTTTAATTTCTCTTGAGATTTCTTCTTGACCCATATGTTATTTAGAAGTATGTCGTTTACTCTCCAAGTGTTTGGGGATTTTCCAGCTATCTTTCTGTTATTGATTTCTTGTTTAGACAAGAGTTGACATTGTGTGATTTTTATTCTTTTAAATTTGTTTAGATGTCTTTTAGACAAGAACATAGTCTATCTTTGCAAATATTCATCTGAGATTTAGAAGAATATGTATTCTGCTCTTGTTGGAAAAAGTAGTTTATAGATGCTAATTACATCTAGTTGATAAATGATGCTGTTGAGTTCAACTATGTCCTTACTGATTTTCTGCCTGCTGGATTTGTCTATTTCTGATATAAGGGTATTGAAGTCTCCAACTATAATAATGGATTCGTTTATTTCTCCTTGCAGTTCTATCAATTTTTGCCTCAGAGTATTTTGATACTCTGTTGTTAAGTGCGTATGCATTAAGGTTTATTATGTCCGGTCTGAATGGTTTCTAAAGAGAAGTCAGATGTAATTCTTATCTTGCTCCTCTGTAGGTAAGCTGTTTCCTTTTTCTGGCTTCTTTCAAGACTTTTTCTTTATCTTCGATATTCTGCAGTATAAATATGATATACCTGTCTTTTATTTATTTTTTTTTGGTTGTTATTGGTTTTTTGGCATTTATTATGCTTGATGTTCTTTGAGCTTCCTGGTTCTGTGGTTTGGTATCTGATATTAATTTCGGGAAAATTCTCGATTATTATTGCTTCAAATGTTACTTCTGTTCCTTGTCTATTTTTCTTCTGGTATTAGTATTATGCATGTGTTATATCTTTTGTAGTTGTCCCACAGTTCTTGAATATTCTCTACCTTTTTTTCTTTGTTTTCAGTCCTTTTATTCTTTTTGATTTTCAGTTTTGGAAGTTTCCATTGACATTTCTTCAAGGTCAGAGATATTTTCTTTAGCCATGTCCAGTCTATTAACGAGCCCGTCAAAGACATTCTTCATTTCTGCTGTAGGGTTTTTAATCTCTAACATTTCTTTTTTATTTTTTCTTAGAATATCCATTTCTCTGCTTATGTTACCTGTCTGTTCTTGTATGTTGTCTGCTTTTCCTATTAGAGCCCTTAGCATATTAATCGTAGTTGTTTTAAATTCCCAACATCCTTACCGTATCTAAGTCTGGTTCTGTTGTTTGCTCTGTGTCTTCAAACTATGTTTTTTGCCTCCTAGTATGCCCTGTAATTTTATGTTGAAAGCTGAGCTTGTTGTACTGAATAAAAGAAACTCCAATAAACAGGCCTTTAGTGGTGTGGTGGTAAGGTAAGCTATGTTCTATAGTCCTGTGATTAGGTCTCAGTCTTTACCTTGTGCCCATGACCTGTGAACTGCACAAGTGCTTCTTGGTCTCCCATCCCCCTTTAGGTGGAACAAGATTGCCTGAAGGGGCTGGAGTTGGGTATTTCCCTTTCCCCAGCTTATCAGACTTGGCTCTGATAAAACTCAATACATTAGGATGTGGCAAAATAGTTTCTCCTAAGGGCAGGCCTTGTTGAAAAAAAACAGAATGCTCTCCTGTATTTCATGTTGGTTCCTTTTCCTCCTCTGCCTGTAGGAAGCATGAATGGATTTTTCCTCAGTATTCACTGTGAGAACCTGATAGAACTCCCGGAGGTAAAACTCACAAAAAAACATGGGGCCTCCCTATAACTGGACCTTCCTGAAGTTTTTAATCTCTCAGACTTGTCCACACAGAGCCTGAAGCAATTCATCAATCACAGCTCAGGTCTTTCTACCCTACTACTAGATCCCACAGAGTTTTCTATCATACTCAGGGATTTTTGCTCTGATAAGTTGTGATTCTCTATATCTGCCTTTCTTTAATTCAGGGGACAGCGGCATGTCCTGTGATCTCACTTCTCTGCTGGATCTAAGAAGAGTTGTTGATTTTTCAGTTTGATCAGTTTTTTTACCTTTTAGGATGAAATAACTTCCAGCTCCTTACCTGAACCATAAATCGGTAACTTTTTTTTAAAACATTTTTTATAGTGGTAAAATATGTATCATAAATTTACCATTTTAGTCATCTGTAAGTGTTCAATTCAGTGGCGTTGAGTACATTTACATGGTTGTGTAACCACTCATCTCCACAATTTTTTTCTCACCCCAAACTGAAACTCTGTACTTGCTAAACATTAACTCCCCATCAAGTGCTAACTTTTATATTATTACTGATGCTGTCATTAATATTACGTAGAAAACAACCACAACTCTTCCGCTAAGATGTTGGGCATCAATCTCAACAACGTGCTTGGGGTGGGGCATCACGACATACTTTTGAGAAGGGCGCTGACGCGATGCAGCCACGTGTTGTAGCGAGAAGGATTCCTAATGGAGAGAAACCGGATGGAGCATGGTAGTGATGCTCCCTCACGTCAGACCTAAGCAAGCTGCCCTGAAAGTTGGTCCTAAATGGAAACATCTGTCAAGGTAAACGTCCTGGGTCCACATTGACTTCATTTCACTGGTTTTGTTTTATTGTTTCCTTTGCCCAGGAATGGAACCTTGAGACTCTTAGAGAGATGAATGGGCAGAGCCCATGTGCTAATCTCATTTCCAAGTGTAATTTGTGTCTGAATTATGAAGCTCTCTGCTTCCTGAGGCTGCATTAACAGAGCCATTCATCCTCCTCTCCATCTAAGCGGGCCAGGGTGCCCCGGTGATGCATGTTCATTGTCCCAGCAATGGAAAAGTAGTGGAGTTGGTACAACCTTTCTGGAGAGCAATTTGGCAATATTATCAAAATTTTAAATTTGCAGGACTGTCATCCCAGCAATTTCATTTCAAGGATTTAATTTATTCCAAAGAAGTAACTGGACAAATGGGTAAGAGTCTTTGTATAAAGATGTTCAATGTAGACTTGTTTATAATTGTGAAAAATTGGAAACATTCTAAATGTTCAACAATAGGCGACAAGGCACATCAATTATGGCATATCCATACAATGTCACGCTTACTATGCAACTGTTGCCAGGGATGAGGTGGAGCTGCAGGTAAGAACATACCTCCACAGTGTTTGGCCATATCCTGCAGAATATTTCTCTGGTTGACATTTTCCCAATAGAATCACTCTCAGTTTATGATACCCAAACTTGATAGAGCATGTGTGTCCCTCAATAACAATGCTTTTTGGGGAAACATTTACGTGGAAAAACGTTTCTTTTTATACTCCTAAGACTCAACAGAATATTTTAAAATTATCTTGGGGAAAAAGTTTCTCATTATATCCCCCCCCAAAATTTACGGAAGATCAGAATTACATGTAGAAGTGCAGAAAAGCAAGTGAGTGATCCATACCCTCCAGTACTGAAGGGTTCTGGCTGATGAAGTGCAGGGAGTGGCACTGGGTGAGACCTCTAGGAACGCTTTTACGGAGGGGACAGACCCCGTTTGTTTGCCTCCTTTTGCCTTTTTGCCCCGGTCCCCATTCTTCCTGCCTGGAACGTGGATGTGCTGTCCAGAAGTGCCGCAAACATCACGCCGCTGTGAGGCTACAAAGCCTGAAGATGAAAGTCTTCACACTGGCAGAGGTGAAAGAAGGAAAAAGGAGGCATACCCAGGACTTCTTCTCACACGAGACATATGAGCCTTTTAGTGATGTTTGCCATTTTGGGGTCATAGCTTCTTCCATGTGCTTCTAAACACAACCCTGATGCAGTTGCTACAAGTTTCCCTTTTTTTAATCTATTTCTAAAACCAAATGATAAAAGTGTATCATGTTCTAACCAAAAATAACCTGAATGAGTTAAATAGAAAGGAGTTTGAAGAAAATCAACCGAGTGACAACAAAGGGGTTGTACATCTTGGCTGTTGCTGGCGGTAAGAGAGACCGTGTTACTGCACACGAAACAAGCGTTGGACAGCCATTTTAATTGTTGGTGATCTAGAAGTGATGTTAAGAATTTTACGTTCTAACATAATAGGTTTTTTTTTTTTAAAATACACTTTAGTTTTTAGAGCACTTTTAGGTTCACAGCAAAATTAAGCACAAGGTACAGAAATTTCCCATATATCTCCTGCCCCGACACATGCATTTTACATTCTAACATAAGAGGTTTTTTTTAAAAAAGACTTTATTTATTAAAGTGTATTAGCTTCCCCATTATCAATGTCACCCACCGAGTGGTGCATTTATTATAACTGATGAACCTATACTGACACATCAATATCATCCAAAGTCCATAATTTATATTAAGGTTCACTCTTAGTGTTGAATATTCTATGGGTTTGGACAAATGCATAAGGGCACGTATCTACTATCATTGTGTCATACAGAGTAGCTTCACTGCTCTAAAAATTCTCTGTGCTCTAAACAATGGTTTTTGAAAACATACCAGCATGTAACTGAGTTTTAGTAAAGTTTTAGGAAATTGGCTGAGGTCTTGGCTGATGTGTAATGCGTGATCATTTTTCCTATAAAATGGGCTTCCTATTTAATATAATAGGTTCCCTATTGGCATTTTCACCAGGAACATTGTTTTGTTTTGTTTTGAGACAGAGTCTCACTCTGTTGCCCGAGCTAGAGTGCTGTGGCATCAGCCTAGCTCACAGCAACCTCAAACTCCTGGGCTCAAGCAATCCTCCTGCCTCAGCCTCCCGAGTAGCTGGGACTACAGGCATGTGCCACCATGGCTAATTTTTTCCATATATTTTTAGTTGACCAATTAATTTCTTTCTATTTTTAGTAGAGACAGGGTCTCGCTCTTGCTCAGGCTGGTTTCGAACTCCTGACCTTGAGCGATCCTCCCGCCTCTGCCTCCCAGACTGCTAGGATTACAGGCATGAACCACTGAATTGCAGTGCCACCTTTGTTGTAAATCAAGTGGCCATATATGTTTGAGTCCAACTCTGGACTCTCAATTCTGTTCCATTGGATTGTCTGTCCATCCTTGTACCATAGGACATTGCCTTAATTATTCTAACTTTATATTAAGCATCAATATCTACTAGCGTATGTTATTCTTCAAGATTGTCTAGGTTATTTCTAGGTCCATTGCATTTTTATACAAATTTTAGAATTAGCTTGATAATTTCTACACATAAACCTCATAGAATTTTGACAGGGATTGCATTAAATCTATAGATCAATTTGAGGAGAATGAACTTACCAATATTGAGTCTTCCAATCCATGGTTATCTCTCCACTTATTGTATTTTGACTTTATTCTTGATGTTAAGCATCTGATTTAATTTAATTAATCCTGGAGCTGTCTTACCTTGGTTTTCTTATTATAATATTATGTAATACATTTAACTTATTTAACCATTTTTTCTTGTTACTTGCAGCCAAAAACATCTCAACCGATACAACAAATTTGCTCCGCAGTGTGATAGATTAAGCAGAATGCTTGAGTGTGTGTTATTCACTGTGTGACCCTCGTTAAGTCACCAAACCTCTCTGGGCCTATTTCCTCATCCATGGAAACCTCACAGGGTTGACAGTCCCTTTTTTTCCTTCTGATAAGGGGCATAAAAAAAAGAAAGTCCCCTTTTTCACAAACCGATGAACATTAACTCATGTTTTGTGTCTCAATGTAAGTATCACTTTCTTTGGGGAGGCTTCTTTGACTCTTCCAAGAAATCCTAGATTCCCGTTTCCTGTACATGCCTCTCAAAGCAGTCAGCACACTGTAATGTCATGGTTTGCATGTTTGTCTTCATCAATGCCTCGGATCCGTCAAGGACTTGGTAGGAAACAAAAAGCACACTTAAAGAGCTTCATCAAAGAGAGGATTAGATAGGATTAAGGGAACCCACAAGGGGTGACGGAGCACCCAGGGCCTGGCCATAGACACAAACCAATACCACTCTTGGGCCTGAAGGATTAAGATGAAGACGCTGTTACGGAAACCTAGCGATGCCTACAGCTGTGGAACAGGGACTGCCCAGCAGATGCCACAGGCTGTAGGGGAACACAGCCATTGTGAGGACCAAGGACAGGTGGGGAGGGAGGAATAGATACCCCAACCTCTGTCTTCTCTCACCCTCTGCTTTCCTTCCCCTGCTCCCATTGGCTGATCCCAACCAGAGGTCAGGGGGTAAAGGAGCTTGGGTGGTAGAATGCGTGGAGTTCAGCCTCCTGGGGTGCAGAGCGGGGCAGAGCGAGGCAGAAATGGAGACAAGAGAAGAAACAGGTAATGATCAGGTACTCACCTTCGGCATAAACTTCTTGAGAATAGATACCAAGCCTTTGAAAATAATGTTGCTATAGTGCTTTGTATAGCTGTTAGAAAAATCCAAACATCATAGAAAATCAGAGACTGCCTCTTAGCCCCAGAAATCACCACCACTATTTTTTATACAATAGTCCAGATTTCATGGTGTACACACTGAATATATGGGTCTGTGGAAGGTTGTATTTCAAACAATGGTCACAGCAGCATTTCTGGTCACGTATGCTCGTCTGGACACCGCCCCTCCCCATCACAAGGTGAGTCTGTTTTCCCTGCCCTTGGCCCTGGGGAGGGCTTTGTGACTGCCTTGACAGACAGACTGCGGCGGGAGTGACGCCGCCTGACTTCCATGGCTAGGTCGTAAAAGGCAAGATGGCTTCCGCCTGGAGCACTGTCTTCTTCAGGGTACCTCACCTCGGCACCTCAGCCACCGGTCACATGAAGAGGCCACATGCGAGTGTTCTGTCTCATTTCCCAGCTGAGATTCCAGCTGACGGTCAGCATCAGCTGCCAGAATGAGCTTCTGGATGATTCCAACTCCCATCGTTCCAGCCACGTCAGCTGACACTGGGTAGAGCAAAGGCAAACTATTGCCACCAAGCCCTCCACAAATGAAAGATTTGTGAGCAAAATAAATGCTTGTTATTTTTTTTTAAGCCACTGAGGTTTTGCGTAATTCATTGCCCAGTCACAATAACCAGCACAGAAGCCGTGCGAGGTGGGTAAACTCAAAGACTCTGGAGCAGACTGCTTGGGTTTGAATGTGGTTTCTGATGCGTATTCCCTGTGTGATATTTGGCAAGTCGTTCAAATTCTAATCCTCAGTTTCCTCATCTGTAAAATGAGAATAATGGCACTAAAATCTCACAGAGGAGGATTAGTGTATACAACAGCCTACTGCTCAACACATATTAAATTACAATTTTTGATTATTGATTCCCTGAAAGGCCACTAGGAGAGACTGTTGATCCAACAAAGCTAAGTGTATTAAGTTTACTGTAAGAGAGAATGATACCTTGAAAAGTCTTAGTAGTACCTCAGAATGAAATTAAGGAAAGGATACTTGCAGGGTTTAGTCCTCACTGGGTGATTTTTAGGTGGGTCACACAAGGCAGGTAACTGGTTGGGACTGAGCAGATGTTATTACTTAGCTTTAGATTGGTGAAATGAACCAGTGATCTATTTTGATAAGTAAGGTGTTTAGTTTGTTTAATTTTGTCTTCTAAGAGCAAGCATTTCCTGGAGCAAGTGGCTACATTATTATTACCTGGCCCCTGTATTGTTTAACACAGGGTCAGAAAATTGTGTTGTTCACGGTTCTCATTATCACACATATTTTTTTTCATGGAAAAAAGACCATACTGTAATCCTAGCACTGTGGGAGGCCGAGCAGGGAGGATCACTTGAGGTCAAAAGTTTGAGACCAGCCTGAGCAAGAGTGAGACCCCGTCTCTACTAAAAATAGAAAAATTAGTCTGGTGTGATGGTGCACACCTGTAGTTCCAGCTACTGGGGAGGCTGAGGAAGGAGGATCACGTGAGCCCTGGAGTTTGAGGTTGCAGTGAGCTATGACAACACCATGGCATTCTACTCAGGGCAACAGAGTGAGGTTTTTTTTTTTCTGTCTCAAAAAAAAAGAAAAGAAAAAAGAAAAAAAGAAAAGAGATCATACCCTGCCTATTATTAACACATTGAAACGTGCCTTTTCATATAACTACATATTTTGGCCACCTTCCCTTCTCAGCACATGTCGATTAATTTTATTCTTTTCAACAGCTTTCTGATAATAACATGCATAGGTGCATCATGATTTGTTTGCCCTTTCCCATATCAACAGGCCCCCGGTGTGCACGTGAAGAGGGGTGGCACCCAGACACTTAGCACAGTGCCTGGCAAAGGGTAGGCACCTAGAAAGGGCTTATTACTGAAAGGAGAGTGGACATGTATGCTCTAAGGTGCCACATACATGTAAGATATGGGTGGGTGTTGGGGATCCCCCATCACTGCATCTTATCTCACCCCAGTTTGTCACCTGTGTTGGGAATCCTCTCCTGGATGCACATGGCATGGGAGAGATCCAGAAGTTCTCATGTGTCCCCAGTGAGGGAGGGAGAGATTGCTGAGGGGCGTGAGAACCAGGGAGCCAACGGGGCTGTGGGGTGACCAGATCAGGCAGGGCTGGATGGAGGATGCGGCCAGGACTCAGAGCTGCTCAGGTACCCAGGAGCTGGTCGCTGTGAGTCAGTGCCAGTGAGCACAGAACAGCGGCTGTGGACTCCAGCAGCTGATGCCATCAGGACACCGCTGACCAGGCGGGGTAAGGGGTATCTTGTGAAACCATCAAGAACCCAAAGGACAATATGAGGGTGGCCTCTCTCCGTTGCCATGAGGACATTTCTCCTACATCCAGATGTCATCTTGGGGGGAGAAGGTAGCAGAGGAGGAAACATTTGAAGAAAAATAAAGCAGGCTCTGTAGGGGTTTAAACCGATCATCAGACACAACATTGATGACAAAGAGGCTGAGATAAAATGAAGGCATGGCTTTCCTACCAGGGGTGACATCACACCAATAGGGGACATTTGGAAATGGGTGGAACATTTTCCACCCACTGTACATGTATCCATCATCTAGATTTCTCAGTTATGTGGGGAGTTTTGGCCGTAATTGTTTTATCTATTTTTTCTAAAGCAGTTTAAAGTAAATTACAAACATCATGACATTTCACCCCTAAATGCATCTCTGAAAAATCAGAACATTTTTTTTTCCGCGTAATGTGGGGATGTTCTCAGTTGACACGAGGAGTGCTACTGGCATTTAAGTGGGTGAAGGGCAGAGATGCTGAATGTCCTGCCATGCATGGTTTTCCGCACCAGGAAGAATTGTCTGGCCCGAAGCTCCAACAGCATCACCTTGTAGAGAGCCTGTTCTGTTCTATATAGAAAGACGAACTTGAGTAGGAGTGTGTGGGTGTAGGTGGGAGGCATGCTGTCCTATATTTATTCATTATAGAGACATGTCTTTATTATAAAAGTAAATTACTGGTAGGTAAGATGTAGGGATCCACTAAAGAAACAATACAAAAAAATCAACTATAATCCCATCCTCCAAGGGTTGACTACTGTTAATGTTTTCCTATGTTTTCCTATCTTATTGTTACAGCGGGTGGTCCTGAGGACAAGCAGAGCGGCACACAGAGAGTCAGAGAGTCGGAGAATCAAAGTTTATTCGCCAGTGGGCTCAGAGGGGCCTTGCCACCAAATTCTGAGCCCTGTCTACCTGATTTTTCCCACTTTTATTAAGTTGGGGTGGTCTGAGGGGTGGGGAATCAGGTGTAGGTTAGTTGATGTGTCAGGTAATAGGTTTAGTGTTATGCTGATGCACCGGGTAATAGGGTACTTGATGCACCAGGTAGTAGGTTAGTATTATGCTGATGCGGGTCTTCCGTGAGGGATGGGGGCCTCAGGTGCCTGATGTGCCAAGTAATAGAAGGGGGTTTTCCTTTTCATTATAAAGGCATACTTTTAATTGGTTATTTAAAATCTCCTACCCTCTGCCCACTCACCACAACTTAGTGGGGTGGGAAGTTGGAGAGTGAGAGGAGATCTGTTTCTAAAACAAAAAATAATGCTACATTTTCCAAAAATGCATCTGATTTGTCGCTTGTTAATTTGCTGCCATCCTATCTACCCATGACCTCAATTGCTCTTAGGAGTGATTATCGTTCCCATTTTCCAGATGAGATACGGAAGGCGCAGGGAGCTTAGGAAGCCCACCCGAGCTCCGGTGCTCCACACCATTCTGATGCACAGCCCTGAACACAACCATCCAGTCCCTGACTGGCTCCAGGGAGAGAGAAGCAGGGACACTGGGGATGCCGAGGAGGCCCTTGACTCAGTGATCTTGGGAGGTGGGAGACTCCGACTCTTTTACTGAATCTTAAATGACAGGTAGGATTTAGCTGGTTTGGTGGAAAGTCCTTCCTTCTCCCACATGATCATCTGCTTTTAGGATGGGGCATGATTTGGGGAAGAACTTACCTATCTGTGTCTGACTGTGAGTACCTGGGGCCAGGACTTGGAGTGAGAACACAAGTTACTTATAGTAGGTTAAAGACGGCTGCGAATTCTTTGACACTCTTCTCATTCAAGAGGAGGGGGTCTGTGTTCCTCCCCTTGAATCTGGGAGACTTAGTGACTGCTTGACCAATAAAACAAAGCAGAAGCGAAGTTGCGCCCATTTTCTAGTCCAGGCCTCAAGTGACTGGAGGCTTCCACATTCTGTTTCTTAGAGCACTGGCTCTGAGAACCCAGCTGCCATGCTGTGAGGAAGCCCAAGCAGCCCTGCAAAGAAACCCAAGTAGATATAATGCAGGCTGCTCCAGCTGAGCTCGTAGCCATTAGCTGTCACCAACTTGCTACCCATGAGTGAGCCATCCTAGAAATGAATCTTCCAACCCTACTCAAACCTCCCCAGCTGATGCTGCATGGAGCAGAGGTGAGCCAGCCCTGCTAAGTCCTGCCCAAATTGCAGATTTGTGAGCAAAGTAAATGATTGCAATTATTTTAAGTTGCTAAGTTTTGGAATGGCTTGTTATGCAGCGTTAGATACCAGAACGCCACCGTTTTCTGCGCTGATCCTCTAAATTGAATTATGTGTCAAACCTTCACATATACTGTCTCCTTTAACCCTCAGACTCCCCTCTAAGGTAATAAAAACCATAGCTGACATTTATCGAGTGCTTGCGCTATGCCCAGATTCTGCAGGTCAGAATCCTTTTCCTATACCAATTCATCTAATTGCCCCAATAATCCTGTTTCACAGGTACTCTTATTCTTATTTTATAGATATGGAAACAGGCACAGAGAAGCTGGAGAACTTGCCCCAAATCACACAGTAAGTGGCAGAGCCAAGGACTCAATCATCTGATTTGAAAGCCGGCAATGCTAACCACTATAATGTGCTGCCTTTCAGGCAGGGAGGGTTGTTCTCCCTAGTTTTCAGATGGGAAAACTGAGTCTCAGAGAGGTGGAGTGACTTCCCCAAGGTTGCACAGCTAATGAGTGACTTTGGGCCCCTCATTCTCTGGGTGGCTTAGGACTTCCTCCTTGGAGATTGCCACGGCCCTGACAGGGTGACTCTCCTTTTGGCCTGCCTCTCTGTAGCCGTGGCTGGCGCTCATCTCTAAAGCTGTTCCGGAGTTTGATCTGCTTCTTTTCTCTGCAGCTGTGGCACTCAGTGACCTTTGGCTGTTCCCACATGTTCAATTCCATTCTCAAAGCACAGGATTTCTCTAATCAAGAAAGTTCTTTAGAAGAATGTGCCCCAGGCTCAGGAGGAGTTTCCAAAAGAACTTTCCAACATTCCAAGGATAGTTTGTGCTTTGAGCTGCCTGGCTGCAGGCAGGCCTCTCTGCCCTTCCTGCCCCTTCTGCCCTGTCTGCCTTGCAGCTGACCGGTGGAGGTGAGCAGGGCAGGACATCAGGGATGAAAGAGAGTGAGCATGGGCTTGATAGTCACACAGACCTGCAGCCTCAGGCAATTATTTAACCTCCTAGAACCCCTACTTACTTACCTATGAAATGGGTTTATGAATAGCCTCTTTTTTCATAGGGTTTTTGTGAAGACAAAATGAGATAATGTGTGTGTTTCCCGGAGACCCTTTCAGTGTAAGACTTGTTGCTCCAGCTGCTGGGAGGGTGTCAGCTCCAGAGAGCCTCCTTCCCAAGGTCTTAATTTTCCCATGGTGGCTCATATCAAAGACTGATTGATCTAGGAGCAAAAAGTCCTTATTAGCCAGGTGCTGACAGGGACCCACACCTATAATTCTAGTACTTTGGGAGGCTGAGGCAGGAGGATTGCTTGAGGCTAGGAGTTTGAGACCAGCCTGAGCATGAGTGAGAGCCCATCTCCAAAAAAAATAGAAAAATTAGCTAGGTGTGGTGGTGCATGCCTATAGTCCCAGCTACAGGAGGCTGAGACAGGAGAATCGCTTGAGCCCAGGAGTCTGAGGTTGCTGTGAGCTACAATGATGCCACTGCACTCTAGCCCCGGCAACAGAGCAAGATCGTGTCTAAAAAAAAAAAAAAAAAAAAAAAAAGGTCATCTTGGCCAATTTGGGATAACACTGAAAGGCCATTCTAGCTTCAGAGCTGTCCACGGGATTGTCCAAGGCTATCATCAGACCTGTATCATAGCTTGATTTGTCCTTCTGCTCAATTCTACTTTTGTCCCCTCCCTGTCAGAGGTGTAGATCCCAAGGACCCTCCTTAATAAGTGTCCTGCACACTAAACTCACCTGTGACAGCATGTAAAACTCATAATTCAGTGCCTGGCAAGTAGGACCATGCTTTAGAGTTACATATATCTATTGCATCTATTGTATTCAAATGGTAGGAATAGTCTGTAACAGGATGCTATTGCACATCTATTCCTAGCTCCACTTTCAGTGATGGTCACATCGGTATCTTGAAATCAGCCATGCCGGAAATATTTACACCATGGAAATCAGCAATTGCTGCAATCAGGGCCTCCACTCACTCAGGTTGTTAAACATTTACCAGCGCACCACTGGAACGTAGTCACGTGGCCAAGCATTGCAAGGGAGGCTGGGAGATGTACTCCAGCTGCGTGCCCAGGGGAAAGGCACATGGATTTGGTGAATAGCTAGCCACCAATACCAGGACCCATTCCTGGAACTGGAGCAATTCCAAAAACCATGCTGCATGCAGGACTGAGTGGAAGGGATGCTGGGGTGTCAGCCACATGTCTGTCATACTTATATTCCCCATGCCCAGCTCAGGCCCTGGCCAGGTGCCTGCACTACATGAAGGGTGACTGGTCTCCTCCACAGAGCTACCTAGATTTGGAAATCCCAGGAGTCCTGGAGAGAAAGGTGAGCAACCACAGCTCGGGCCTCCCAAGGTAGAAAGACAAAAAGTGGGCACAATGCCCATTTCTTCTGGGCTCAGGTGAACCAGTTTGACAGAACGAGGAGCCTTGCCACGCTGCTTGT
>CAUYRT010069965.1:0-30392 GCA_963574885.1 Lepilemur ruficaudatus
GGCCGGGCGCGGTGGCTCACGCCTGTAATCCTAGCACTCTGGGAGGCCAAGGCGGGTGGATAGCTCAAGGTCAGGAGTTCGAGACCAGCCTGAGCAAGAGCGAGACCCTGTCTCTACTATAAATAGAAAGAAATTAATTGGACAACTAAAAATACATGTAAAAAAAAAAAAATTAGCGGGGCATGGTGGCACATGCCTGTAGTCCCAGCTACTTGGGAGGCTGAGGCAGGAGGATCACTTGAGCCCAGGAGTTTGAGGTTGCTGTGAGCTAGGCTGATGTCACGGCACTCTACAGCCCGGGTAACAGAGTGAGACTCTGTCTCAAAAAAAAAAAAAAAAAAAAAAAAGCCCTATTTGCCTATTTGTAACATTTTAGGATTTCTGTAGTATAAATGTTTCCATGATGGCAACTTTTAAGATATCAATGTGATATCAACCACCTTCCAAAATTCCTGAAAATTTAACAAATTTGGCTCTTGTGAGCTGGTAAGAGCTGGTAAGGCATAACAACTGGCTTTGACATAACTCTAGTCTGTATTTTTAAATGACTATAATGAAATAAATAAAGCTAACAGTAACATGGAAAATATAGTGATCATTATTAGCACCACTAAAATTTTTAACAATCACTTGGATGAGAATAGAGTATGACTGCTTGGTCAGAAGGCAGAAAATCTCAGTGTTGGTCCAGCTACTATGCCCAACTCTATGATATTTAACAAATCATTTATTCAGACTATGCCTATTTGTTGGTTTCACCAAAAAGGGCATGGGAATAGATGATCTCCAGTTTTTACAACATATTATTTTATAATGAGAAGGCATATCATAAAACAGAATATTATGTAGAACTATTAAATGGAGCAATATTATGACAGTTAAAATTGGCCTAGGTGCCCATGTCTGAAATTAGGTGTGCCTCATGAAAAGCATGCAAATGGCAGAAAACAAATTTAATATATTCTGCCTTTCTATTCTTTTTGGATTGATTCTGAAGGGAATCTGCAGATAAACTTAATGTTCAAGATTCTCAGTCTAAAGATATGGGGGAAAAAAGCAAAGAAGATACCATTAGCAGAAGAACAACATGCTAGACAACGTGGAAAAGCTGAAAACAAAGTTTCCAAGTTAGAGATGGTGTGAAGTCTAAAAATTGGTTAGAATGGAATGAAGGAGTAAAATAAAAATACTTCCAATGTTAACAAGTTTAACATTACAGGGTATTCAAGCTATGCAGATCAATCATATGTTCTTCATGTTACATACCAACAATTTTGTTTTTTGTGTGAGGAAATACGCAAAAACCATTTTCAGAAATGATAGCCATTTTGGAAAGGGGTAAAAAAGGTGACTGCTACTTTGTTTCCAGTTAACATAAGGTAGATTATGAACATATTTAATGATAAAGACAGACTGGTGAGCTGAGGAAGGGAAACCATTTTAAACAGAGGGAACAAAAGAAAACAAAATATGTTTAATTGCTAAAAAACCACATTTAAAAAATTAAAGGAACAAATAATGGTGAAATAAATTGGATAAATCTCTACCTTCTCTATTAATAAAGCCTTTATTTATGTGCTCAAAAATCATCTCATTGCTTTTTTATTCATTAACTTACTTGACAGCCTGGTAATCCAGAATCTCTGCTGTATAGGGAAAATGAGCCTCTCTCTGACGTTTTTCCTATAAAACAAAGAAATTAACTTTATATGAAACCCCTCATTTATTGGCAGACGATCAATCTGACTACTCATGGTAATGATATTGGGGTTTGGAAGTAGAAAGAACAAATTAGAAACAAGAGGATAAAATCAGATAAATAAACGTTAAAAAGCTTACTATCATTCCACTCAGTTTGAGTCAAATTCTGACTTTATATTATGTAAATAATTTATTTTCCAGGTGTAATATTTAAAACACATTTAAAAGAAAAGACACCTATATAGCCAACAATATGATTCATGTACCCACTAGTGAGAATGTTTTCCCATATTTCCTTCCAACTGAACCTTCCTCCTTCATTTTTTCTCTCAAAAATTAAGACAGTATAGATACAGCTCTACCCACACTCCGAAGTAATCATTCTCATAAAGTTGGTGTGTGTGATTCCCATGTATGTTTTGTACTTTTTAACATATATTCATTCATGTTCTCAAACAATATACATTACTGCTTGCATTTAATATATTTAAACAGATGGGATTACACATGACATATCCTTTTGAAATTTGCATTTTCATGCAATATTATGTTGCATTATACAAATAAAACCAGTTATTTCCCTACAGAAAGATAGCTTTTACTTTTTCCTTTGTCCTGAAGTGTTGAAACAAATATCCTTGCGCAGGTCTTGTATACACACATATACAAGAGTTTCTGCAGAACAGACACAAAGAAGTGGAACTGGTAGATTAAAGGATGCACACTTTCAGCTTTATAGGTATTTACTATTCTCTAAAGTCATTGTCCAATTTATACTCTTACCAGCTATGTATAAAGAATTCCTGTTGGGATAATATCCACAGCTCAACAGTCTCATGGCCAAGTGGCAGGAATAGTACAGGCTAGTTCTTGAGGGAAGGCAAAATTTCACAGTGCTGACAACTGACAGCAGTGTGCTCACTCATTTGTTTTCGAAACACTAGAGCTTAGATATGTTCAGTAAAGTGAATTTGGAAATAAGATATTGAGGCTCAGAAACCAATACCTCCAAATATGGTGCTTTGACATGCTAGACTGAAGAAGCAGCCTCAAGGTCTCTCTGTACCCCAAAGCATAGGGTCAAGGTGTCCTCTAAAGTTCCTTTATCCACTTAGAAACCAGACCTACCGAAGAACACTATTGTCTTCCCTGAGTTTTCATTATATTAACCCACATCTAGAAAGAGAGACTGAAGTCTGTCAACACACCTGGGCAGACTTTTGTCACAAACTATTGTCTGCTCTGCATGCCCCAGGACTTTGTCCCAGGCCATTGTATGTTCTCCCTTCTCCAAGTCCATTGACTCCCCCTAAAAATCATTTACTATCCTTCAGATTGCCACAGTTCTCCTATCTCCCCTTCCCCTATGAAGAAAGATACATAAATATTTGCACTCCATTGAAATACTGCGTAATGATTCTCCTGCAATTCCCGTTATGCATGTAAAAATAATAAATTTTGTATGTCTTTTCTTCTGTTAATCTGCCTTTTGTCAGCTGATTTTCAGTGAACCTTTAGAGAGCAAAGGGGAAGTTTCCCTTGGCCCCTATAATATAGTTTTAATGAAACAGCCCCTCGCAAATACACATGTTGCTTAAAAAGATTTCTGCAAAGACATCACAGTTTGATGATAATACCAAAGTTGGAAGCACAGTAAAGAATGACAAGCTGAGGCTGGTCTCAGTGGCTCATGCCTATAATCCTAGCACTCTGGGAGGCCAAGATGGGGGGATGGCTTGAGCCCGAGAGTTTGAGGCTGCAGTGAGCTATGATGCTGCCACTGCCCTCATGCCCAGGCAACAAAGCAAGACTCAGTCTCAAAAAAAAAAAAAAAAAAAAAGAACAAGCTGATTTTTTCTACATTGTAAGGTAAAAATAGTAACAATATAATTAAATCTGATAAGTTAGCCAAAAGATTTAAAATTATTGAAGCTATATAAACTTCATAATCATATACTATACATTGAGTTATTAGCTTATGATTGTATAAAAATATAGTTTAGATTAAAATTCTACACATGAATAGGATACTCAAAATTGTTTATTAATGTGTGCATTAATAAATTGTTAAAAACCTTGGAAACATATGGACTAATATTGCATCATTTTTATTAAAGTATACATGCTACACTGGCTAACTGATGTAGAAATTTTACAACTCTAAATCTGGTACCTATTAACCCCTTAGATATGCAAAGTCATTCTTGTAATAATAAAGCTAGTGACTAAAACACCCTTCAACAATTAGGGATATAATTTTTGAGTCCATTAAGGATACTACAGCATGTGTTTTAAGAAAGACCCCTTGGCTATTACTGGTGAAGTACACAGTTCAGGTGAAGTAATACAAACACATAACAATGCAGATTTACAAGAAAAGGCTAATTATTGTCTATTTACTTCACACATTTCCACCGTAAAGTAATATGTTCTACATAAAGAATTTTAATTTGCAGAACATTTATATGAAGAAAAAATGTAACTCTTTAAGGATCTATCTTTCATAAGCAAGAACGTTTATAAGAGTCAAGGTTATGTTTCAAGGTTTTGTACTCTATTCTTCTACTCTTCGGTAACTTTCCTCCTGAAACAATGAAAAGACCGTACACCTGCAATTCTGACACATGCCCCTCCTAGTGCCTCATGAAATGGAACAGAAACCCTCCTTAACCAAGAAGATGGCAAGAGGCTGAAGGAAATAGCAACTCAGAATGACTGGCATAGAAGAAATTGCTGGGAAAGAAACAAAGCATAGCCCATATCTGCAGTTTGGTGATATTGTTTCTTTAATCAAATAAATTAAACAAGTTTATGAGATATTCAAAACCATTCTCAGTACACGTCTTTAATTTTAAGAAATTGTTGCATTTAAAAACAAACTCTCATATACTTGGCAGGATAGAATAGGAGCCTACATTAATATTATTTAAACAAATGCCACAAAATTACAAAAATAAAAAAAGATTACACCAGTGGCTTTAGTCATTTATCACAATATATTATCAACTTACTAATGGTTGAAATATTCACCAGGCCCTTTCTACCTTGCAAATTCCTCTTCCTGAAAACATTGTTTCAACAACCAGTAAGATTAAAGCTGTGACATAATCTTTCCACAATGTATGTATACATATATCAAAACACCTTGTACCCCATAAATATACATCTATTATTTGTCAATTAAAAATAAAAATTAAAAAAGACTTAAAGCTAAGCAATAACCTGAGGTCTGTTATATTTTCACTCAAATGTAAGAACTCTTTTTTAAAAAAATGTTGCAGTGAAAAAGGGAACAACTAAGTAAGAGATGAATATTAGCTCTGTTTTTAATAAAGTACAGTCTTTAAATACAATCTTAATTATCTCTGTGGAGACTACTCACTTGACAGACTGTTTAAGAAAATGTAAAGTTTTAAACTTACTTTCCCTATGCCTATTAAAATTCCCAAATTTCCTTTCCCTCTCACAAAGGATATTCAATTCAGAGAGAATGAAAACTAATTTAACTTAAGCTGAAAACATTAAAAAGCAAAAGTTTCTGAAATGGAAAGTTGATAGCTTATTTTCAAAATGACACAATCTATTCAAATGAGATTTTGAAATGTAAATACATTCTTATTTCACCTTTCATTTATTAGGAACTAGTTATTTTCTTAGGGACTTAAATGTTTGAGTACCCTTGAAATATAATAATGCATATTCAGTCTGAGACTAAGAAGGCATTCATCTTTAATTCTTTCAAAATTACTTTTCACAAGAACTATTTTCATGAATTAAAATTAATCATATAATTTTCCTTATTTTATCTCAGGCAACTGGCAAATAACAATCTCTGGCTATTGTATCACTGGTTTTTGCTAACTTTTACATAAAAATTATAAATGCAGTAGATGGACAATTTTAACTGGTAAACTTCATCTGAACACAGTTTAAGAACTATCAGTAACTTAATGGATACCTAATTTGCCTTGAAACATCTATGAAGAAATTATTACAAAGAATTCAATGGGATAGTCTGGTACAGGAGTTTTGTGTTGGGAGTGGGTAGGTATGGATGTAGGTGTGCCCATTTGACATGGGCCTCTTGGGTAAGCTTTTCAGAATAATGTTTTTAAATGCACAAAACAAAATATTTAGTGTTATAAAGTAAATTGATATGTAATCATCACAATGTCAAAGAAACCACATTTGCTACATGGTAATTTATCAACACATTAAATAATAATATCTAGTAGCAAGCCTATTAATGATAATTTCAAACCATAAATGATAGTTTAATATACCTGCAACTATATCATGATATGAAAATATCTGTTCTACTGGTGACAAAAACTACAGGTACTGTTAGAAATATTTTGCTATCCTCATTTAAAATTGAAGGACATGAAGCTGGACATGGTGGTACATGCTTGTAGTTCCACCTACTTGGGGGCTGAGGCAGGAGGATCACTTGAGCCCAGGAGTTCCAGTCCAGCCTGGGCAACACAGTGAAACCCTGTTTCAAAAAAAGTAAAAATAAAAATAAAAAATATTGAAGGACATGCTAAGTTACACTTAGAAATTGGTAAAAAATTAAGCTGACAATTTTTTCCCATCCAAGCTCACTGATTTTCTTTCTATTCTGGCAGTCTCTGGGCTCCAGGTTATGAATCCCAACTCCAAGCTGGGCATGGTGGCTCATGCCTATAATCCCAGCACCTTGGGAGATGGGAGGATCACTTGCGCTCAGAAGTCTGAGGTTGCAGTGAGCTATGATTGTGCCACTGCACTTCAGCCTGGGTGACAGAGTGAGACCCTGCCTCTAAAAAAAAAAAAAAAAATTCACAACTCTAGTAGAATAACAACATATTATTGGAAGAAATATATGTCTATACATATATGTATATTAAGCCATTAGACACCTATAGTTATATATCTCATATGCAAAAGTATTATAAGTAGTTAGACCTATGTGGTTTACATTAATTAACCAGAGCCAGTATTTTCTGATCGACACTGAGAACTGCTCAAGATATCATATATAATCTTGACTCATTTGAATAGTATTTAAAAAAATTATTCAAGAAAGAGAGCCTCTGGGTGTGGTGGCTCATGCCTATAATCCTGGTACTCTGGGAGGCTGAGGCAGGAGGATGGGAGGATCGCTTGAGCTCAGGAATTCAAGACCAGCCTGAGTAAGAGTGAGACCCTCGCCTCTACAAAAAATAGAAAAAAAAAAAATAGCTGGGCGTGGTGGCACATGCCTTGTAGTCCCAGCTACTTGGGAGGCTGATGCAGGAGGATTGTTTGAGCCCAGGAGTCTGAGGTTGCTGTGAGCTAGGCTGATGCCATGGCACTCTATATCTCAACAACAACAAAAAAGAAGTTATGTTCCCCAGTTGTGTAACTAGGGAAACTCTCAGCGGCATTACTTGAACAAATATTCCCAGAATTAAAAAAAAATTCTAAGTCATCTTGTTCTCTACCACTAACATACTTTAGGTGACAACTCACCATTGTTTACCTAAGCTCCAAAAATACAAACTAATTTTAACAGCCTATAAAGAACTCTTCAGAAGATAATTTTACTTACTTTTTCTTGACATAGGATACAATCAGCAATCAAATTGAAGATGGAAGTAGACAGGCACTGTTCTACATTCCCATTCCTCTCCACTCCAATCACAAATATTTAAGAATTGACTAGACAGAAGAACCTAAGTTCCATGTATTACATATGGCTAGTCACTCTGATAGATAATGGGTTTATGAGATGAGTAAGACACAAGCCTCTGCCCTCAGTATATGCCAACTAGTGGAAAAGCTTACAGCCTAAGATAAAGACCAAGTTTTACAAGTACTGCTACGTCTGTCAGATATTTAGCGTTTTTTAGTGAGATAAACCTAATAGTATTTATAGTTTAAGAAAATAACACACACAAAAGTTAGATGGTGCCACAATTCATACTGAGAATAGTGTTCAGTTTCAGTTTTCTTTCTTCAGTGTGCAAATTTAGACCAAAGTAGTTCTCTGTAGCAAAGTCATGTGTCTCAAGGTCCACATCTTAGGTGCACTATGGGTGGTGTTGGATAAGTGGATAGGGAGTATCTGGGATTGCAAAAATTCCATAAGGCACACTGAACCAGGAAGTGGACTGTTATTCTGACTTGAATGGAGAAATATGCACCTTCTGGTCATACTAAGATAGAGATTAAACTACTCATCATTTCACAGAAGGAGGATCTCTGGAGTAGGTGGCCTAAGTGAGAACAGCAGATAAGCTGTACTTTGCCCTAAACAGTTTTAGAGCTGCCAACTTAGTTTTCATTTAGATCCAGATCATGTTGTCTCGTGTATATGACAATAATTAGTCTCAAGGATAAAAGGAAAAAGCACTCACTGGCACAAGTTGATCAAACATCCGAGTAAACTGTAAGGCTAGAGCTGGATAAACTTCCTTTGCCAGAGGGCTATAGAATGAGAATCCAGCAAGTCCAGGGAGTTTCTAATGTAGTGAGAAGCAACTATTCAGGAGTTCTTCTCTCTTACCTTACAGAAGCACATCTCACTGATTTTTTTTAAAAAAGCAACTAGATGGCTTAATCAGCATAAGAAAAAGAAGGGGGTAGAAAGATAATGACTCAAAACACAGAAATGGCACAGGAAAAGTAAAAAACCATAAAAGAAGAGAAACTTGGAAATCCTCCCTCCCCTACAACCCAACATGAACTTCATTACTCCATAAGTGCAGTTAAGAACACACTGGCTTTAAAAAATAGTCATACTGCCTTGTGGGCACAAATTAGGCCTTTTAAAAGCTTGAACCGCTATTAAACCACATCACTCTATCCTGTACTTTACACAAGTGATTTTTTTCTAAACCTAAAAACTTAGTAAAAACTAAGGTCCAATTTTTGTAACTCCTTGAAGGGCAGATGAATTATAGGACCTCCTCATCATTTCTGAGGTAATCAGAATTACCAAATTAGGCCAAATGACCTTTCCCAGGACCACAGATTCAGTTTTTAATGGGGCTTCATAAGCTATCTAGTCCAACTCCCATCCAAAGCAGTACTACTTTGAACATTATGAATAGTCTCACCAAAAGAGGTCCACTAATGACGCTTTCCACTTTGTATCTCCCACATCTTAAGAATAATGCTGAAAAGCCAGAAGGCAGGCATGGTGAGGAATCTAAAAACCACATGAGCTAAAAGAACCAGGATGTTTGCCTAGAGAAGACAGGATCTGGGAGAAGTATGGTCTCTGTACTTTTTAAGACTTGCAGAGCTATCATGCCAACAAAGAGTCAGACATTACACTGTGTGGTCCCAGTGAAGGGACCTAGGAACAAAGGATAAAAGTAAAAAGATATATTATTTTAGCTTGTTATGATTAAGAACTCACAGAAAACAGTATTTCCAAAAGTAAAATAAAGCCATCTGTGCAGAAAATTATATAATGTTTCAGCTGTTCTAACTATTGAAGACCTGTGTAGAACAATTAACTCTTTTGTTGTGAATATACTTATCAATGCAGTGGAAGACTGAATAGACATTTTAGCAGTCATGTTCCTACTGCTGAGTCACAGTAGGTTCATGTTTATTGGACATTTGCATATTTTATAGTGAAATGGCCATTTAAGTCTTTTGCTCTTTTTTTCCTACTGGATTACACATCATTTATTTATTAATTTGTAGTTTATCATATACTTTGGATACAAGATCTTTTACTGGATCTATCTGAATATCTTCTGTAGGCTGCCTTTTTACTCTCTTAATAGTGTCTCTTGATAAACAGAAATTCTTCTCTTTATTGTAGGTCAATTTATCCATTTTCCCCTTTATGGTTAGCATTTTTTTGGTGTGTGTACCATTTACGAAATCTCTGCCCATTCCAAGGTTATAAATCTGTTTTTCTATGTCTCCTTTCAAAAGCTTTACTGTGTTATCTTTTACATTTAAATCTCAATTTGGTTTTTGTGTATGTTGGTAAGGGGTCAAGGTACTTTTTTTGTCTGTAGCGATAGCCAAATGACGTTGGCACTGTTTATTAAAAAGACAATCTATTAATACATCTTAAAAGGATCATCACGGCTGCTGTGTGTGGAGAACAAACTGTAGGGGTAAAAGTGTGGGAGCAGGCAGACCACTTAGAAGACTACTCAAACAATCCAGATGAAAGCTAATGGTGGCTTTAATTCTTCCAACCCACGAGGTAGACACTATTTTACTAATGAGTAGAGATAATTTGCCCAAGGTCACAGAATTAGTAAGCAGAAGAACTAGAATGCAGAGATATCTGACACCAAATTCTTAACTGCATACTACGCTGCCGTGTTTTCCAAGGGAGGTTTAGGGCAAAACTCCTATATTCCAATCACATAGGTAGACATTTGGTAGAACCCAGGTATAGCATATGAATCCTTTTCTATCTAGTCCTCCAAGTGGCCTCTACCAATCAACTAATTTGGTGTTGAACACAAAACTTAATCCTGTTGAAAGAGGGATCAACGGCAAATAACCCCCTGAAAAACTGGCAGCAAAATCCAAATACCCCAAAGATCTGTTCTGGATATTACTACAACATAGTTACATTAGTTTAACTTACAAGTAATTGCTATTCATCATTTCTCACAAAGGACACATGATGTTTCTTACTTTTACTTCAACCGCCTGTTAGAAAAATACTTATTCTGGTATCTTTCTGGGCCTCAGTTTTTCTAATCTGTAAAAACGAGTAAGTTGTACAAGATCAGAGATTGTATAATGGCATCTTGAGAGGTTGTACTGTGTGGCCAATGTATATATACTTAAAACAATTTAAAAAAAAATAAATTGCTGTGGCAGCCATAAGAAGGTTCCTTGTAGAACTCCTACATCAGGGAGGGCAATTTACTGATGGCCACAGCAGCTGTGCTTTGAAATCCATGACTGTATTTGCACTAAGGCCCACTGTGTGGGGAGACTAAAATAGACCCCTTCCCAGGAGACATGGCATTCTTTTGTTGACCAACTTTGGCTCAAGAAGTCCCTGCTGACCGTTCCTTTGATTGCACATCAGTCAAAGACTCTTCTGCCTTCTCTCCTTTATTCCTGAAGTCTTAAGGATACTGTGGACATGGTGGCAGGAACTAGTATTTGCAGACAAACTCTTAAGTGCAAGGCACTGTGAAAGGTGCTTTGCTTATACTACAGGTACCACTATTAGTTGTATTTTTCTTCCTACTAGAAATCCTGTCCCAAGGAGTAAGTGACTGAAGAAAACTGATAATAGCTGTGAGATATGGCAGTAAATTTTCAAAATTCCCTGTAGATCTCAATCTACTGGCTGGAGAGACCTGCTCTATAATACCTTCATGGTGTGTGTTTTTTTTCCTATCAACTGACAATAACGTATTGATGAGGAAACAGCTAAAGATCTCATGGAAAATAAAGCCTGGTCAGCATTTATTTCTGCAGTACTCCAGTGAATACCTGAAAATTTCTAGAAAACTAAAGTTTACTAATTTCAACAAATAGGTACTACTTAAGAAATAATTGTTGACTTCATGAATAACAGCACAAATTAGAATAGTTTCCTTATTGTATGAAAGCCAATATTATTTCTCTGTTCATTTTTGTAAGACATACCAATTTGCATTGATAAATCCAAATTTATTATCTATTACGTAAAAAACTGCATGTGTTATAATTTCAATAATTAACATTAGACTGGTTTTTCTCAAAAAGACAAAAGCTTAACCTAGAAAAAAGAATTCCTGGATGTTTCAAAAAAGTTACCTAGATGAACATTACTATGTTCAAAATGAAATATTTCAACAAATTATGTGAGCTTTTCCATATCTACTTTTTGGAGAAATAATATGAAATCCTTACATAGGCAAATCTAAATATTTGGGCACAAATCTAAATTTGATGACAAATTTTATAAGCAGACTATCCCACCTCCTCCCGGGTATCTTTGAAAATTCATTATTTACCTAAAGTTTTTTTGCTCATGGAGAAGCTATTTGTCTTTCTTTTGTAGGTAAACCCTATCAAAAATTTCATACTATTTGAATCACACTAACCATTTGGAGAAACACAAAATGGTATTTACAAAATGGGCAAATCTGTAATGCTACTGGGTATATCAGAGCAGAGACCCAGGAGTTCTGATTATTGGATTCATTTCTTGGCTCTTGCTCCTCTCTCACTGAGTGAACTGGGCAAGTTAAAGTCATTTAACATCAATGGCCCCACTTGCTCTTTTAGGAAAATCAACTCAGTAACATGTTCCTCACACAGACTTCTACAGTTTAATTAATGTTTATAAAGTACTTGGAAATCCATGTCTGGAAGACTCTGGGCCAATGCTAACTACCATCAGAATTATAGACCTCATTTTGGTAGCAATCTGTTCAAACTTACAGAAAAAAAATCTAAAAAGGATCTCAATCAACTAGATTTTTTTTTTTAAAGGAAAGAAAAGAGAGAGGGTTTTAAAATAAATGTCTGCCTATTTTCTTCACAACAATTTGTTTAAGCATTATTGGCTAACATTTGTGCCAAGCACGCTGCTGGCTACATTGAAGATATTTAAATATCCAGTGCCAACAAGCACAGCTGCTGGACTCTCCATGCCCTCCTCTTGTTCACTCCATGCCAAATTACTCACACAGCTATGAATGATGAGGCAGCAGCATAGGAAAATGCCAAGTGTGAGTGAGATTAGTGATAAACCAAAGGATCCCTATAGAGGTCAGTGATTATCAAGTCCCCAGTTGTAATCACTTTTCTAACCCAGCCTTTATCTCATCATATATACCATCTTAACTCTGCACCAACTTCCTGTGACAGGCATCAGAACTGTAAGCAGCTTCCCAATCAATACTTCCTGCAGAATTGTCAAGGCACCAATCAAGTATTTTATTATCCTGGGAAGAGCACAGCCAGACCTGGGCAATTTAAATAGGCTTTAGAAATGACTTCTTGTAATTTTAAAACCTGAGATGAAGTATTCCAAGATGCAAACATTTACCAACCCAGCTACCCTTCTCCATGCTTACCACCCTCCACTTAACATCAGATTCACAAATTAAATATAAACAAATAGATGAAGACGAGAAAGTTTATACAAAACAGTTTGCCTTTCAGCCATTAAAATGCCCAGAGGAGAACATTAAAATGCAGGATTCAATATGAGAGGGTGAGGTGGGTGGGTAGTTAAAAATTAAGTTTGAATCAATAGGGCAGATTGAGATAAATATATTTTGATTATTATCAGTGATTTATCAAAACTTTCTGGACCATTTTATGGTCCAATTTTGTCATATGTCGAATATATAAAAAGGTATACATTATACATAGGCTCAAATTCTAAATTCCACTTCTCTGAGACATTTTATTTAACAACTGCATTTTAAAAATTGTCCTTGAAAACATTTTTATATCTATATTGCATTGTTGCTTTCCCTGAAGTTCAAAATTTAAGTGTGTTTTTCTCACTTAATGTCTCCACACTTCCCCAACCACGTTTAGAATTTAGAAAAGGGGAGGGCGAGGTGCCTTACGACTATAATCCTAGCACGTGGTGAGGTTGAGGCAGGAGGATTGCTTGAGGTCAGGAGTTTGAGACCAGCCTTAGGAAGAGCAAGATCCTGTCTCTACCAAAAATAGGAAAATCAGGCAGGCGTAGTGGTGCACACCTGCAGTCCCAGCTACTTGGGAGGCTGAGGCAGGAGGATTGCTTGAGCCCAGGAGTTTGAGGTTGTAGCGAGTTAAGATGATGCCACAGCATTCTCGTTGGAGTGACAGAGCAAGATCGTCTCAAAAAAAAAAAAAAAAAAAAAAAAAAAAGAACTTAAAAAAGAAGACATTTTCACTTTTATAGCAATCCAAGATTATAGAACTAGGAATTGTCTTTTGGCTGCATTTCAGGAGGAAACACCATGAATGTGTATTTTTAAAAAAATAATCATGTAACCTTTGTGTTTTAACGTTTACCCCATTCTTAAATTAAAAAAAAGGATCTGAAATAATTTAACTGATGGTTCACAACTTTTTAGGGACTAAATAAAATGAGCTGGTCCTTTAACACCATAACACTATTTACTCCCAATTACTCCAACATAAAGAAAAAGAAAGAATGTCAAGTAACAATCACATCACCAAATAATTTGGCTGTGGGAAAGAAAGGAGAGCAAATTATCAAACACATCTACACATCTACTTTTGGCATCTCCTTTCCTACCTCACATCAATGCATTTTGGTAATTGGATACTTAAATAACCTACTCTCTCTGACACACTGTTTCTACCAAATCCTGTATCAATGTTCCGCTCAGAAATTTCTTGCCTTCTACAATGACAAGCAGAACATTAAGCTCATTGTTGCTAACTACCATGATTTTCTCACATCTTTCTGTAATTTGACTATTTAATTTAGACCACGACCTTACCAGGCAAGGTCAGTGTCTAAGTCTGTTTTTTATGGCACCCAAGGACCAGAAGGCAGATGCCACTTGTTCAGAGAACACTAATCTGGAATTCTAGACTTGTTTTGTTTGCGTGCCAGGGACAGATTCTACTCTAAGGCTCTATCTATGGCACACAGCCACGTGAAGGCAGAGAGACAGCTTAAGAGAACTGTGCTCTAAAACAGTGGATAATAAATGATTGTTAATTAGCTAGTTCCCTTGACAGCAAGAATTGGAATAGAAGAAAAGAAACTAGTCAATGGAACTGTTACCATTCATCAACTATCTGATCATAAACAGGACAGTGGAATGAAACAAGCATGGAAATGAGAGTCAAAAGGGTCTATTTCTGTCTCTGCTGTGAAGTAGCCATGCGATGTTGTTAAGTCATTAAACCCATCTAGGCCTCACTTTCTTTACCTGGAAAACAGGATGGGGTGGGGCAAGTTTGGACTGGATGATTTCTTTCTGTTTTAATGTCCCATGAAGTCAACAGCCTCATCAACAACTTTGCTGTTAATTGGACACCCACTTTCTGACAGAATGTAAATTTGGGAACTGTAGGTAGTAAAAAGGACAAGCTGGTAAAAAATGTAGGAACTTTTGGAAAAATTATGATGTATAGTTATAAAAACAAAGTGTATAAGCAGATCATCATACATTTAATACATTTTGAGATAAAATTTAACTGTGAATATGGTATGTTGAAGATAGCAAACGGAAATCAATATACTCAAGATTACCATGCCTTCATTCTACTCAGATTAAGAAAAACTCTAAATGTAAACAAAATTTCTTACTGGGGCTCAACACCCTCTATCTATATAATGTTGAGATACAGCACACTTTGTATACCACAGAAAAAATATAGGCATAGAGCCATCGAAAGGAACTATTCCATTTTCTTTAAATAGAGAAAGCATAAGAGCCTTAAATCCCCTTTATGTTCTGATAAGATTTAAATAAGGTTCTTGCTACATGATAGGTACTTTGAGGATCTAATAGGAGATACTCAGTTTTCACTGAATGGCCCCCAATATTGCAATTTATTGCCATCCTATCTTTGAGTATGAAAATAGGTAAAGGCCAGTCTCAACTTCTTAATGGGTCATAATCCAGAGTTCATTTGTAAGGCACGACTGAAAATAAATTTTTTACATACTTATTGTAAATGGATACACAAATCAATGTAGGTCACAGTGTGTCTGAGTAGAATATTTGCTGAAAGGAGGAATGAAAGAAGGAAGTAAGGATGAAGGAAGTTAAGAAAAGGAAAAAACCTAACATATTGTAATAATAAATGAGAGAGGAGGCATGGAGTAGTGGTTATTCACAAAGACCATGGATGCAGGCTAGCCAGGTTTAAATTCCCACTGCTTACTATCAGTAGCACCTACCTAACATCTTTGCATCTTAGTTGCCTAAATGATTATAAAAATAGTCCCACCTCATTGGGTTTTTGTGAGGATAAAATGTATTAACACATAAACAGCAACAAACAAGATAAATAACTAATTACATTTTATTGTCTTTAAAATAAGATGTATTGACTGGAAAGCCTATATATATATCTTGAACATTAGTGTTTGAGGAAAAAGTCTTAATTAGAGGTTTGGAAAACAAGTAGATTCTAGGCAAAGAATTTAAAGAGAACTTTTGGATACTTTCAGAGATTTTAAAATTCTTTATGCCTTTCATTTCATTAAAACTTAATGACTTCATTTTTCTCTTAGCATTTATGAATGGGTACATCTCTAGCATTATTTGTATATGTAGCCACAAGCAATTATGTTTCTGTCCACAACTGGAAAAAAGAGAAAGCATACAAGATCTGGAAAAGGTGGTAGAGATATCTGAAGAGAAGTGAAGGCATAAAAGGACAGTCTAAAGTCAATTTTAATAGAGTTTTAAATTTGTAATATAGAGGGAACATGGTAGATATACTTAGATGTAATCCTTGGTATGCTTATTCCCTTTGTCTCAGGGTTTGGGCAAAGTGGTTATAGGGGAACACCTTGGGTCTGATGGTTCCAAGCCACTGGTTTGAGATAGCTTGGTTGTTTGTCTGAGGTTCTTAGTGGAAGGAAAGGAAGACCATCCTTATTAAGTAAAGGGGAAGACCAGTGTTAGCAATGTGTAAACAAATTATGGAGTACACTATTTAAATGTTTTCACCTATGGAAGAATCCATTCTTAAAACATGTGCATAAACATATGTGAAAAACATAGAATTCAAAAAGCAAAACACTTTCCCCCTCCAATTGCTTGGTTTCCCTCTGTGCTTCATTTTGATCATTTGCACTCATTGTGTTATTATTGATATGGATGGATTTAAGGCTGGCATTTTATTAGTTGTTTTCTATTTGTCTCATCTGTTCTTTATTCTTTTTTCACTCTTTCTCAGCCTGCTTTTGGATTGAGTATTTCACTTAGTATCCATTATTGGAGAATAAATTACATTTCTTTTTAGTATTTTAGTGGTTGCCCTCAGTTTACAATCTACATCTTTCATATAATAGAGCCTACCCAAAATCTTCTCTCCCATCCTTTAGGTTACTATTGTCATATATTTTATTTTGACATATTTTATAAACCCCACAATACAGTGATACTATTTTTATGACATTTAGTTATTTTATAATGTGATTAAAAAGAAACAAACACATGTCTTTTACATTTACTTTCATTTTTATCATTTCTGGAGCTCTTGTTTCTTTGCGTGGACCAGGGGGTTGGCATACTATGACTCATGGACCAAAGCTGGCCTGCTTCCCGTTTTTGTAAATAAAGTTTTACTGGAATACAGCCATGCCCATTTGTTTATGTATTGTTTATGGTTGTTTTTATGCTACAATGGCAGAGTTGAGTAGTTGTGACAGAAACTGTCTGACCCACAAAGCCTAAAATATGTAATATCTGGCTCTCTACAGAAAGAGTTTGCCGAGTCCTGGTGTAGATCCAAGTTTCTGTCTGAAGTCACATTCCCTCTGTCTGAAGAACCTCCTTTAACAGTAGCACAAAATCTGCTGGGAATGGATTTTCTCAGTTTTTTATGTATCTGAAAGTCTTTCCTTTATTTTTTAAAAACTATTTTCAAAGGATATATAATTCTGGGTTGACAGATTTTTTTTCATTTTAGTAAGTTAGAGATTGTCATTCCATCATCTTCTTGCTTATAGAGTTTATAGTGAGAAATCTGCTATAGTTTATTCTTTGTTGCTCTGTGTAAGATGTGTTTTTTCTGCCTTTGGCTAGCTCCAAAATTTTCTATTTTTGGTTTTCAGTAGTTTGAATATAATATGTCCAGGGGGATGTGTGTATTGTTATTATCTTTGTTTCTTAAATTTTGCATCTATGGTTTGATGTCTCTCATTGTTTTTGGAAAATTCTGGGCCATTATCTCTTCAAATATTTCTTCTATATTGTTCTCTCTCCATCTCTTTCTGAAACTTTGATCATATGCATATTAGATGATATTGTCCCATAGTTTTGTTCTTTTTTCACTTTTTTTTCTTCGTGGCTTTAGTTTGGAAAATTTCTATTGGCCTACCTTCAAGTTCACTGATTTCTTCAGCAACTATGTTGTCTATTGACCACAAAAGAATTATTCACCTCTGATATGTGTTTTATTTCTACCAATCCAATTTGACTCAATTTTATTATTTCTATCTATCTGCTAAAAATTCTCCATGTATTTATGCATGCTATCTGCCTTTTCCACTAGTCCATTAAATATGACCAGAGTTCTTTTAAAATCCTTGTCTGATAGTTCCAACATCCGGGCCATCTTTGAGTCTTACTACATTGTTTTGTTTCTTGACAATGTTTGGGTTTTTTCCTTGCTTATGCACATGTCTTATAACTTTGACTGAATGTAGGATATGGTGTATAGAACACTAAAGTATTCAGGCCTAGAAATAGGGAATTTAGGCTAGGGCATGTCTCTTTTTGTATAAAGATTTTAGTGTGGGAAATTGAGTCAATCTAATCAGGATTTGAGCTTGGAGTCATTATTGTTGTTGTGATTACCTTCAGTTGACCAGAGGCTTTGACTCTCTCTAGTGATCAACTGCTTTTGCCTAGTGCTTGGCATGTGGCTAGGGTGCTTCAAGAGTGTTTTCAGTGTTAGTATTTCATCTGCAAGTTTCAACAGACCCTGTAGACCTGTGTCCCTGAGTGAGTCTCTCTCCATACTTTGGCCCCTCCCCCAGTAGTAGACTGCTGTTGCTTAACACTCCTTGTGAGGTTTGTGATGGAGGTAGTTCTCTGCTCTGGTTCAGCATTAGTACTTGGCAGACCCTATATGCTTGGGCCCTTCTGAAAGGTTCAAAAAAGTAAGAATTTTGTAGTTTATCAAGTTTTTTTTTCTCATCATTAGAGTGAAAAAGGAATTCTTCATAGTTTTCTATACCATAAACAAAAGCTCAAAGTCCTCTGTGTCTATTTTTGATAGTTTCTGTTTCCATGTCTGCAAATTCACTGATCTTTTCTTCTGTAATGAATAATCAGCAGTTAAACTCATCCAGTGTATCTTTTATTTCAGGTATTGTGTTTTTCATCTCTAGAAGTTCCACTTGGTTTTTCTTTTTTATAGCTATCATTTCTCTCCACATATTCATAATTTTCTTTATATTCTTGAGCTAGTAAGCATATATACATTAGGTTATTAAGTATGGAATGTCCAATTTCCTTAAGTACTAAGTTTGACAGTTGATATCTCTGACATTTCACTTTGGCACTTCTTTTTTATTGTGAAGGTACATCCTCATTCTTTCAAATGCAAGTTTTTTTCAAAAAAATTTTTAGAGCAATTTTTATGAAACCATGGATAAGTCAAAAATTCATGTTGTTTTTTACTGTTGTGGAACCAATGCAGTGGAGACAGCTTGAAATATCAATGAAGTGTTTGGGAATAATGTGGCTAATGAGCGCACAGTGTGTTGACGGTTTGAGAAGTTCCATTCAGATGATTTTAATCCTGAAAATGAGCCATGTTGGGTGACCTGAGACCAAGGTGGATAATGATGAGCTGAAAGCTATAGTGGAAGCAAATTCATCTCAACCTACTCATGAATTGGCAGCAAGGTTTGACATTACTATTCCAATAATATTGGACCATTTGAAACAAATGGGCAAGGTAAAGAAGCTGGATAGATGGGTACCACATGAATTAAACGAGCATCAGAAGAGAAATTGTCTGGAAGCTTGCCTTTCTTTGCTGTCACAACATAAAGGCAAGCCATTTCTACACCATATGCTTACATGTGATGAAAAATCAATTCTTTTTGACAATCACAAGTGTCTGGCACAATGGCTGGATAAAGATGAAGTGCTGAAACAGTCTATAACTATACTCATCAATAAAAGCTAATGGTGTCTGTTTGGTGGTCCAGTGCTGGTATTACCCACTACAGCTTCATGAAACCTGGTCAATCAATTACAGCAGGTGTCTACTACAACCAATTGGATGAAATGATGAGGATGCTTGCGATTTAGCAGCTGAGATTGGTCAACAGAGACAGGCCAATCCTCTTGCAAGAAACACTCAATCACATGTTCCACAAACAATGCTGCTCAAATTACAACAGCTAGACTTGGAAACTCTCTGTCATCCACCATATTCACCAGACCTTGCACCAAGTGACTACCACTTCTTCCAGGTTTTAGACCACTTCTTGTAAGAAAAAATACTCAATTCTCAACAAGTTGTGGAAAACATCTTTTGCAATTTCATTGCCACTTGCTTCCCAGGCTTCTTTGCAGCTGGTATAAGCAAGCTAACTAACATTAAGATGACAAAACTGTGTTGATAGTTTAGGCACATACTTTAATTAATTGTACTGCTTCTAGCTTGAGATATAATAAACTAAACTTTCGATTCGAAATTGGGCATTTCATATTTAATGACCCAATGATAGCCATTTAAACATCATTGTTTGCTGATTCCACCATCTCTGTAAATTTCCTGGACTACTGTTTCTAATGATTAGTTTTTCTCCTGGTTAGAGCATATTTTTCTTCTTCTTTTCACACCTACTTATTTTTAAGTCAACGTTAGACCTTAAAAAGTTTACATTTTTGGGAGCTGAATTTTGTTGTATTCCTTAAAGAATGTCAGACTTTGTTCGAGTAAGCAGTTAAATTACTTCGAATCAGTTTTATCCTTTTCCAGGTTTGCCTTTAACTTTTGTTACAGCAGCAATAGAACACCTTTTAGCCTAGGGCTAATTTAGCCCCACCACACAACACCCTTCTTAGGACTCTACATCTGCCCTGTTTATTATGAGATCTTTGTACTTTGACTAGAGGAAGAACCATTCCCAGCTTTGTGTGAATTTCAGGAATTGTTCAGCCTAATCCTTTCAGGTGATTTTTTTCACTGGTCTCAAGTTTCTTCTCACACATGTTCAGGTAAGTACTTGGCCAAAGACTTGAGGGAACCAGCCCCTCTGCAAACCTTGATCTCTCTCTCTCTCTGCTCCCTCCTTTTTGCCCTAAAAATCTTACCCACCTTGGTTTCTCTGAATTCTGATCTTTGTCTCTTCAACTTAGCAAAACTGTCAGTCACTGTTTAATTATCTCCTCCTCTCTATGCTGTGGCCTGGAACATTCCTCTAGGCAGTGAGATGGAGCAATTGCAGGACTCACCTTGTTTGTTTTCCTCCTCTCATAGACTTCAAATGTCCAAAAACTAATGATTTAATTAGGACTACTATGAAATGTCTGAGCTTTTTATACCTCTTGGAAATCCTTCCATACATACTCCCAAAGAGAAAAAACCTTTCTCCTATTCTTTCTCTAGCAAACCCATTTTTATAGATCAGAAAGCTAGACTTTTTAACCAGAAAACAAAACAAAAAAGACCAAACCAAAAAAACCCCCCAAAGCCCAAAGCCTGCTCAGAGTAGTACATAAGGCAGAAGATAACGTAAAACAGCACTAGATTCTAAATTTATTACTATCTTTACATTTTGGAGTATCCTAAATTAAATACATCCTACTCAGCTAGACTTTACCATAATAAAGGTTGAGTCTGATAAACTCTTGGACAATTTAAAAACCTTGTCAAATCACTTCTGTTTTTATGGTATTGTAAAGAGGTTCTCTTACTTCCAACATCAGATGTTTTAGTTCTTAAAATACTCTGAATTCCACTAAGTCTGCTGACTTATTTGAATTTGGAATGAACTGCTCTAAGAATATGATCCTCTGCACTGACTATACACACAGTTATTTCTAAAAGGTTACACAGCTGGCAATTTTCCAGTTCTTTCTCATCATTTCAGCTATGGAATACAATGTCCAGCTCCTAGTTCTCTTCTATTTTCTTTGGCATGTTGACTCGTTCTCTAAATTCATTATCATGCATTTTGTTGTACAAGTCTTCAATTCCTGGTCCTCTTGTATGTGGTATGATACATATTCACATGTATACACTTTCAAATGCATACATATATTTTGAATTTATGCTATAAATAGCATAGGGCATGAAAATATTTGTGAAATTTGCTGTTATTAAACTATATTCTCTTAAAGGTCCCTACTTCTCAACTTAGAGGTCTGTCTCTATGTAAATTAAATTATATTTATATTCATTTTGACCCTTTTTTCCCTGAATTGCTTCTTACCCTACATTAGACTATATATATTCAATAATAAAAACTAATTTCATTAAAATATTTTGAAAAAGTATGCTAAATAACAGTAAATTTTACACTTAAAAATTAATTTTAAAGCAATTCTATTCTTTCTCTGAGGGATTCCCACATCCTAGCAACCTAAACACAGATTTAGGACTCTACGCCTAGACCTGTCTCATGTGAGAAAATTGGTCATGTTCTAGTTTATTATAATGCTTGTAAATCCATCTGATCATTTTTTAAAAAATTTTTTTTCTCATAAATTTATATTTTGTCATTTTCCTTGACATCCAAGTTCAATCCACTGAAGGCTGCTGGACTTGCTAGCCCCTCTGCATGAACTGTTTCTTTTGCCACAGCATTTAGGTTTCTATTCAAATGTTACTTACTCAGAGAAGCCTTCCCTATCCCATTTAAAATAGGTTCACTAAACCCTTCATTCTCTATCATTAAATGATGTCAAAATTAAAAATTGGCTTGTTTCCCTTGCGGACAGATAGTAAAACTTGGCTGGTAACCTTTGGTAAAACCATCACAACTCACAATTTTCCTTTTTTAAATATAAAGTTTAGGAACTCTTCTTTAATTTGTATTGCCACTTTATCTACATTTTACTATTATTTTCCATATTTATAGTTTGCTATATCACATTTCCAATATGGAAACTGAAACTAATTTGCGTTTTCTGTTTCTGTGATTGTGTCTTTCCAGTCACAACTTTATAAAATACACATAAGGATTTATTTGCATCATTACAGGTATTTTGATTTTGTATTTTCTTTTTCCTCCTAGACCATACCATGATCTTACTTTGTGTTTCAGTAAGAGTTTATTTTGGGTAAAGCTTTTTTTAAAAACAAAAATTATAAAATGCTTTATAATATTTGAATGAAAGATGATAGTAGATAAGTAGCATGAATTAAAAAAAAACTATTTGGGGATTGGAAGTAATTGTTTAATAGGACATATGCTTAGAGTTCCCAGCACATATCTTAAGATCAAGGAAAAAAAATATAAAGACAGCTCTAAAGGGTTGGTTAACTATTATATTGATGTTACACAAATACCATGCTCACTAGAATTCAACTTTCTAGCAGTAAGTAAAAAGCTTAATAACTGAATATACAGTTATATTGTTAGTACTGAGAATAGAAGAAGTGATCCAGAAAAGATTGCATTTATTCCACTTTTACTTCCTCAACTTTTTGGATTATATTCACCCAGTATCTATTTAAGGAACTGTTTTGGAAGGCCCTTATGTTTTATGCAAGGAACTGCTATTTTCCCAGATGAATAGAATATCCATTCTCCAGCTCCAAGTTTCCATGACAATAAAAACAAAACATTCATCAGCACCAACTTGGTATTTGATGGCAAATGCAGCTGCAGCTTATAACAGTTCAATCTTTATCCTAACTCTTTTCTGCTGAACAGAGGCACTGTATTTCTCCAAAGCAACTGAATTATTATTTTTACAGTGATTTTCCCCCACCACAGACCTAAACAGTAACAATTAAATGTGGTAACCACCTCCAACTTTCAAATCATCCACTCTTCCCAAATACAATAAAAAGTTTCTGAATTTTGCTCAGAGCACATTTCAGTTGTGAACTCTGAAAGCTTAGTTGATATAGTATTACAGCTTTAGAGAAGCATATAATGTTTAAGCTTTTATGATTACAGAGAAGACAGAATTTGGAGAAAGAAATTTGCAGTAAACAAAAAGCTAAATTAAATTCAGTCGGATTATGGTAAGACAGTGCCCCCTTGTGTCTTGGTATTTCTGCCTTGACTAAATCCAATACTCATTTCCTTAGTGTTCGATGGTATGGATTTGAATTTTTTTTTTTATATCAGAGGAATAAATATAACGTGGTGACTAGCAGTTCTCCTAAGACAAAATCCTACCTTATTACAATATAAATACATTGGCTATCAAATATCAGTGATTTTAACACGAATACTTGGCAACATGAGGAAAATGTAATACATCTCCACTTATTCCATTAATTTGAAATTTCACATTTAATTTACTGTTAGTAAGAGATGTTGACAAAGTTTTAAGAATGAAAAGAAAAACCTTGCCACCACCTGTTACAGTTTCCTTTGGTATTGGCTCTCCTCTGTAACAACTTTACACTAGTATTCGCTTCTCTCATTATCACTTTGGGGCAACTAATGAGTTTCAAGCTTTAAAGGTATTTGCAGTAACAATAAGAGTAATTTCCTAAGTTAAATAGTTTTAGAGATGAAAATTACATAAAAACATGTTTTAACCCAACTCAAAGTATAATACTCAGACCAGAAGCAAGGCCACGAAGTTTGTAAAAAATCAGAATTTCAGGTCCCACATCAGATGATCTGAATTAGAACTTGCATTTTTGCAAGATCTTCAGATGTTTCTTATGAACATTAATGCTTGAGAAGCATTGCTCTAAAGTCAACACCCTGCTGCCTTGAACTACCACAAAACAGTAGAGGAGAGCAAGAAGGAGAGACTGATCGACCATTTGGGCATAGCAGTTTTTAGAGATTAAGTGGTTTAAAGGGAGAAAGAGAAAGGTAACAGCCTTAGAAAGGCACCCCTGAGTATATAACTGAAGCTAGGTCAGCCTGCTTTCCTAAGAGACTTCTACACCAACTCTTTTTCCATTCTATGAAACAAATTTTTAAAAAAATTAACAACTAAAATTTTTCCAATTAGAGATTAATTTGGGTGATCAAGAAACTTCTAAAAATGCAAATAATGTAAGAATTATAAGCCTGTCACTCATTATCAATGATCCCTAGTACATATACTTTTTACATATTACAAACTACATTTACTATATCTCATTTGACATTCATGATAGCCCTGTTAAGTTTTATTATTCCCATTGTATAAATGAAAAATTATAAATGAGAATCACTGAGGTCATCTAAATTACCGAAGGTCACACACATAGTGAAGGTTGAGCAGATTCCAAATCCTAGGTTCTTTGCACTATGACACATTACCATTACTCATCAGTGCGAATGAGCTTAGTTAGATTACCTTTCTCCTAATGTTAGCTAAGGTCAGCTATATTGGAAATCTGGTAAACAACTGAAGAAAAAGAGGCAACTGGACAAAACACTCTGCAGAAGAACCTTAGCTCTGAAGACTAAAGCGGCACAATAGTACAGGGCATATGGTAACTTGGAGTAAGGGACTCTAGAAGGAGGGGGGGTTGTGGACATGAAGGTGGGAAGATTCCAAAAGTAAATTATACTGAGGAAACAGGAATATATCTATTTCTGACCATAAGAGGTGTAAAGAAAGAACTGATTCCTTTAGCTGCTTCTCCTGTACCACAACAATCCTCTTTCTGGATATAAGTTCAGCTACATTTATATGTCACTTTCTTGTAGACCACAGTTTGAGTATCTACTCCTATTACTTCTAACACTAACCTATGGGAAAGGATGCACAAATTTCCAATGACTTGCAAACCAATCAGTTACCACGTGTTAGGAATGCATCTAGGAGAAATAGCTAATGAGGTAATACCTAGTTACAAAATTAAGGAGGCAGATATTCAACATGGAAGAAGTGATGGATTTAGAATCAAACAGATTTGGGTTCTAATTCTTGCTCCACCATGCATTACTTGGGTGTTGGATCAAGTTATTCAATCTCTGAATTTTAGTTACCACATCTTTAAATGCTACAGAGTAAAGAGTGATTTATCTTTGGTGATAGTACAGATGTTCTTATTTTCTATAGGCTCATACATACTTTGATTTTCTACAATATGTATTTGATATAGTAAAAAGATATTTTTAATGCACACAATATATTCCATATAAATATGCTAAGATCTTTAAAAGAATTCATGCATATAAAGTATTTAATATAATACATGCATGAAGAAGTTAGGTCATTTGATGACTTGATTTACCCATCATCAGTACAAAACAGTCACCATAAACCCAAGTATAGGTAAACAAAGCATGTAAGAGCTCTCAGTAATTTATATAGTTATTAATGCTACTTGTTCACAGAAGCAGCATTTACATTAAAGCAGTAATGTGTCATCAAATTATTTTCAAGTAAGTTTAGGAATACCAACTATTCTGGTCCAGAATTTGTGCCTATATATACTAAGCATCATCTATTTCTTTTTTTGTCACTTCCATTTTAAGACTGAACAAATTCCAAAAAATAATCATCAGTATGTACCTCAACATCCATCCGCCCCCAATGACTATCATCTCAGTTCAGGCTCCTATGGACTAACACCTAAGCAATTAACTCCCAACTGACTCCCCTGCCTCTAGTCTCTCTGCTTCCATCTAGCCATGCACTGATGACAAACTCATATTCCAAGAGCACTTTCATCATTATATTTCACTGTTCAAAAACTGATAAAAGTTTCCCAATGCATGTGAAGGGAATGAGGATATGCTGTCCCAAAATATGTCACTTTGGCATAAGAATTATTTTGTGCTGAAGGCATCTGAGTTCCTGAAGTCCTTTATCTGCCTAAAAGTAGAGCTTCCCCAAAGAACTCAGTTGTCATAACTTCCCCAAGGAGCAACTCTAATCTTTTCTTCTTGGAGACAGAAGTCAGTGCCACACCCAGATGAACATTATCACAAACTATCCTACTATTTCATCTATTCTAAAAGGCCATTTAGTCATTTGCTTTTCCATAAATGCTCTTTCCGCCCTCTCCCTTTCCTTTATCAAGTCAAATAAATAAAACTCTTAAGTTCTAAACACCCTTTTGAGTTACACATCTCTGGGTACACCCATGTATATGTGTGATGCACATGTTAATAAATTTCTGCTTTTCTCTTGTTAATCTGTCTTTTGCCAGTCTAATTTATAGGGCCTTAGACAGAGAATCTAAGATGAGGAGAGGGAAAAAAGATTTCTTTCCTTCCCTACAAATAGAATACAAAATCCCTTTTTTTTTTTTTTAAATCTTGACATGCCAAGATCTGCATATTCGGGTTCCAAATAATCCTTTTTTATTGTTGTTTGGTTATAACTTCTGAAAAGTCCTAACCTTACAAAAAAGTTATAAGGACAGTAGAAGAAACTTCTCCCCACCAAACTATTTTTGAGAGTAAGTTGCAGACATGATGCTCTACTACCTATCAACACTTTAACATGTATGTGCTGATGTGTAGTGTGCAAGTAACCACAATAAAACTATCAGAATCATCTAATTAACATTATACTTTACTATCTTCTAATCTTCAGATCCTATTTGAGTTTTGCCAAATGTCTCGGTAATGCCTTTGAACAAAAGTTCAGAATCATGCATTAGCTTTACTAAAGATTAGACTGAAGTCATATATCTTTGGCAGAAATTTCACAGAAGTGATGCTGTGTTCTTAAGGTATACTGTTAGGTGACACATGACTTTGAATTATCTCAATATTAATAATGCTGAATTGATCATTTCATTAAGGTGGTATCTATCAAGGCTCCTCAAGTGAAAAGCTACTTTTTCCCATTGTAATTGATAAACATTTTGTAGGAAGGTACTTTAGGTGAAAATCCTGTTTTTCACAAAACTTTCAAGTTATTTATATATTAGCATAGACTCACAGTTTCTTATTTTATTAAAGGATTATAAATCCATTACTACCATTATTTATTTTATTGTTCAAAATGTACCAGATTTGGCCTGGCCAGTGGGAGCCCCTTCTATGACCTTCTGACAAGCCATCACCATTCTCTGAGTACATCTTTACCTTATGGCATAACAAGATGCTCCAGGCTCATCTTGTACTCCCCTAGAATCAGTCATTTCTCCAAGGAGCACTGGTTCCTTTTGGTGGAGGATGATATGTTAAAACCACGATCTGGACACTAGGTATAGGATAAACTACATGGACCTCATAATTCTGCACTCAAGTATCAAAAATCAATCAACCCAGGCATGCCTCCCTTAATCTGCAGAGGGATGCAGGGGTAAGAAAGGGATAGGAAAATTAGATATGTTGCAGAAAGGCCAGGCAAAAGTTTAGGAATTCTTGGTTGAAGAACATTTCAAGCTTGAATATCATAAAGGGAAGCACTGGTACTGGAGTTTTGCTATTCACTCTCTTAGTGAACAGAGCAGAGGGAATATATGTGTATATATACATGAATATACATACACACTATATACTTTTATATCTATATTTATTTCTCTCACTGTATGTTTAGAAAACTATGAGTTCATACTGATATTTCCAAAATAGGATTCATTCTTTCTTCCTTCCCATATTTGTAATTTCCTTCTCCAAAGATGAGAAATGGATCTTTTATCTGTAAACTTTATTTATTTGACAAATTCCCCTGTGTATAATCAATTTCCATTTGCTGCTGCATCCTCCACTCTTCTGTATTGATGTCCTTCTGCATAGAAGCTCTTATCTCTCCTCTTGTTTTTCCTGTGACAACTGGCTTCCAAAGAGAATGTTGCACAAAACTAAGCAGGACTGTGCCTATATCCTTTCTCCTTCAAGCTATTAATCACCAAAATTATCATTCTTGTTTGTGCTTCTTCCCTTTATGATATCCAAGCTTGAAATGTTCTTCAGCCAACAATTCCTAAATTTTTGCCTGATCTTTCCACATCTATCTAATCTTTCTATTCCTACCTACCCACTGCACACCCTGCAAATTAAGGGAGGCATGGCTAGGTTAACTGATTTCTGACACTTGAGTGCAGAATTACAGGGTCCACATAGTCTAATAGGAAAAGAAAGGTGGTTCTTTCCTGAGTTGTAAATTTTTCTTTCTAATGAAATAATTGTTAATTTAATTACATAATAGAGGGTCCTCAAGAAAGAGGAGTGGGAAATGGTTAGGTAATACCTGCTTTTACCACCACTTTTGTTTGACAGTGTTTGCTATCTTTTCTCTACATCTAGAGATAATGTATCAATTTCTGAGGCCACAGTAAGAAAACCACAAGCAATCTAAAATTTGTTCACTGACAGTGACCAAGATAGTAGAGACACTTGAAATCATGGGATTTGATTACCAGTGGAGAAATATTTCTGTAGAAAAAAGGTAATAGCATGATTTAAATATCTGAAGGGCTGTCACAGTTTGGTGTGATTCCCAAAACACATCTAGGTCCAAAGTAGAAAAATTCTAGGGAGACAGTAAGTATCTTGGGAGAGAGTAAGTACTACATTATTGCAGATGTTCAAAGGACAGGTTGGATAACACCCTGATAGAGATGTAAAGGCATACAAAAGAGCCAAAAGGAGACTACTGGACTTGGAGTCAGAAGTCATAAATACTGGTTAAAATCATAGGCTGTAGAATCAGATAGACTTGGGTATGCAATGTAAATTGTTCAAGTCTGTGCAAATTATTAATAGTTACCTCAACCTTGGTTTTCTCAAATGTAAAATAAAAACTGCACCTATCTTACAGAACTGTTCTATAACCTATATGTACTAATATACACAAAGGCTTAGTTTAGTATCTGTACCAAATAAATGCTTAACAAACGCTATCTATTATAATTACACAGCACTTTATTGTAATCAGCAGGCCCTAGTGATGGAAGGCTTTGTTATTAGGCATTAGCTTTATGAATACAGGAACCTTATCAATCTTGTCCCCTTTGTTCCCCCAGTCCTTAGCATAATGTCTTGCATTTAGCACATGACCTATAAATATTTGTTGAATAAAAGATTAGAATACTAAAGGCTTGTTGGATTATAAACCTTTTAAAGTCCCTTCTAATCCTGATAATCTATGACCCAGCCATAGATTAAAGTATAAAAGAATATACTTACATTAATATCCACAATCCCTGGCAATCTTCTCTTTGGTTCTTTTAGAATGATCAATCATGAATATGTTTCACGGGCCTAACACATTTACCTACCACCCAGTTGGTGAAACGAGACCAATTTATTGCATGATCCATTTAACATTAGAGTATAAACTCTAGCAAGGCGGGGCCGGAGTGTTTTGCTCACTATTTTCTCAGCACCTATCACTGTTAAATGACTTAATTTTTTAAAAGGAGTTGAAAAGAGAGAGCTGCTAGGCAAAGACCATGTGTAACAATTCATAGAAGAGGTAGACAAAAGTTGGGAAGAGAAGGAAAGGAGAGAGGCTGAGAGGAGCAAATATTGCACGAGTAAGGGAGATCATCCAAAGCAGTTACAAAAGAGGAAATGAGCAGTGTGTGTGGATGGACTTGTCTGTCTAAAACAAAGATGGTAAGCTAGAATCTAGTGGAAAATTACACTGTGTATGTTCAACACGTATCTGCTTAGAACCCAATGTATATATTAGGCACTGGGTTCTTCCCAAACTCAGGTATTGGGGAGAAGATACAAACAATTTTATATGTATCAGATATATCTAAAACACTTATCTGTATAGGGGACCCTTAAAACCTCATCACTTTTTTTTTTTTTTTTTTGAGACAGAGTCTCATTCTGCTGCCCGGAGTGAGTGCCGTGGCATCAGCCTAGCTCACAGCAACCTCAAACTCCTGGGCTCAAGTGATCCTCCTGCCTCAGCCTCCCGAGTATCTGGGACTACAGGCATGTGCCACCATGCCCGGCTAATTTTTTTTTCTATATATTTTTAGTTGGCCAATTAATTTCTTTCTATTTT
>CAUYRT010069968.1:0-28437 GCA_963574885.1 Lepilemur ruficaudatus
TGCCTGTAGTCCCAGCTACTTGGGAGGCTGAGGCAGAAGGATTGCTTGAGCCCAGGAGTTTGAGGTTGCTGTGAGCTAGGCTGATGCCACGGCACTCTACAGCCCGGGCAACAGAGTGAGACTCTGTCTCAAAAAAAAAAAGAAATGCAGAGCCCAATGTTTACTTCAAGGGAAACTTTGAAAACTGAATGAGACAATTAGACATTTGTATGTTCAATGTCTACTGGGTATAGACTTTTCTAAAAACCTACATCATATTCTCACCAATTTGTGGAAGTAGTAAAACTTCCAGAATTTCTTTCATTTAATTTTTATGCCTTTTTTGACTTAAAGTGTTTCTCATGCATACAAAACTATGATTACATATGATTTCTCATACACTGAACCCTTGATTACTCGGATTGCTTGGGGGCTGGGTATGCAGACACTCTCATTCCTTTTCCCTTCATTTTGGACTGTTTCGCGGTTTGCTATCTCATTCACCAAGAGGAGCTGAGGGGGATGAAACTGATTCTGCTGGTTTTTATTTACCTGTGCTGAACCTACATAATGCTACCACCAGTAACAATCATTTTTGCACAACTGGAAATAGTTTAAATAATAACGCCCATAAAAGTTCTTAGTTATATGATTTCTACCTGTTTTAAAGTCAGGGACTCATCAGTTGCCTGTCTACCCACTAGGCCCCAGAAATCCAGACAGCTTGCTAACATCACCTGACAAGTTATTTGAGGTAAATTTTGGCTCTGTCTGGCCAGTGGAATTTTTAACATTTTCCTTTCTAATCATTATGCTGTGTCACTGAACTACAGGATTCCATTTGGATCAAAGCTATAATACACAAGGTGGAACTAGTATTTAAGAATTTGTCCAAAAACCGATTTATCTATTTCCATTGATATCTAAGGATGAACCCCCAATCTCAATTGTAGACCCTTCTCATCCCATATTCTTATGTTGTCTATGCAGTGGTATGCAGAACCTACTTTAGAAACTATTTGGGCAAATGTTTATGGTGAACTGAGGCAACCATCTATACAGTTCATCAGAAAGATGGATGTAATTTAGGAGCACAGTTTTACATGAATTATCTGCATAATTGCTTCAGATTTCCATATTATGAGTAGTCCTATTTAGAATAAAATACCCCAATTTAATCCATTAATAGATATCTACTTGTTAATAATAGTTATTTTTTGGCATTCAAAGTTTAGTTATCTAGCCTGCCCCTCATAATAGCCTTTTCATAAATGCATATAAAGCCTTTGATACCAGAGACTCCTGGATTTTATATAAGGCATTATGTCTAATTCAATTACATACACAGATGTCCACATTAGTTATAATCTGCCTTGACATTCAGAAAACATTTATGCTGGCTTCATACGAACAATTTCCTTTACTTTTTCAATAAGTAATGAAGTAGAGGCTAGAAATGAAAGGGTAGAAACTGTAAATGAAAAGCTGTATTTTTCAAAATTAAATGTGAAAACATGTGCCAAATTAAGGGGCATTTATGTACAGCTTTATGGCAACTTTTCCCATTACATGAATAGCTCAAGTATTTGTATAAAAAACATTAATAAATCCATTTGAGAATAAATGTAATAATGTGCACATGCACACACACACTTATACACACACATACACAGATGCCAAATTTACAAAATGTGTCAGGTAGCTGGTGGTCATCATTGAATTAAGAATAGTAGATTACTAAGAGTCATCCCAGATTCCAATTATATTTATACATAAATTATACATTTATAAAAACCTTACAAATAATTCTATTTCTCCAGGAAGACATTATAGGTAACAATTTAACACATGTAGTAAGAAAACATCTTAAATTCTTAAAATCACAATTAGATAAATTAAACAATTCAATAAGCTGATGGCTATCATGAATTCTATCTATAAAGACTTCTCCATTTTTTATGTTTGAAAGAACAGTATGTCTTTTAAATTATTAATTATTCATTCTAACATATAGTTTGTGTTAAGTTTTTAACTGTCTTAATGCAAGAAAAGTAAAACACTTTGAAGTATGATTTGATAGAAAGCATATACACATTTCAATTAGTTTATATTAAGAAAATTTCTAAGGTGTTGCTGAATTTAAAGTAGATTTATTGTCAAATTATATAAACTCTACAGATTATTTGAACTGTTATTTTCTAATAAATAGATAATTACATGTAACTAAGCCATTTTACCAGGACATGATGGAATTTAGCTGACAAATATCACATTGTGTTCTGAGAATATTATTGAGGAATCCAAATTTCACTCTCTTGTCAATGCATTGAGGCCATTTGGTGCAAAAGAGAAGAAGTCGGGGTAAAGTTTTAATGTTAACTGGGAATAAATCCCTTATCTCATCTTTTTCAGGAACACTAATAGTTGTCTTTGTTATGTTAATAGAATATCCCATTTTAAAAATAAATTGCAAAATATTTTAGAAACAGATAACATTTCAATGACTGGGAGAATCAAAATGAGTCCAACATTTACTGTGATAGTAGCCAATAAATTTGCAAAGAGGGAAGACACAAACTGTAATTGTATACATAAAAACACCTAGTCCCAATTTAAAATTTATAATATCTATATATAGTGCTATATTTCATTTTAAAGATGTAGACAGCAAAAATATTCACATTTAAACTTATGGAAATTCTTTTTCTATTCAGGAGAACCAATTCTAATAACAGGAAAAACTTAACAGAGGAAATTCTCCTTGGGAGACTTATTCAACTGAGGATATCTCTTTAGAATATAGTTTAGAAAAGCAATTAAAGAGGTCTCAGGTGTGTTTTTCATCTGTAGGTTACCTCTTTTGATCTGAATTACAGTTCATCAGTAAAGTAACCATTTTTGGTAAAATAAATTAATAATGCCAATTCAATTCTTGTAAACAAATGTCTACATCACAAACTATAATTATTGCATGATTCCTGGCACTATCAGTGAAGTGACCAAGGATTAAATGATCATTTATGCCCTTATCTTTAGATATGGTACCTTCATAAGAAGGCCTAATGTTTTAAGCTAACATGAGTATGTTAAATCTGGGCATAGGAGACTCCATCTGTTTATGTATTGTATTACTCTCCATCCCAAATCACTTTTATCAGCTATTTTACCATTGAAATGAGAGAGCAGTCAAAGAAAATAATTATGTTTAATGGTTATCAGTTGTGCTATAAAATCATGAGAATCATAGTGGGAGTATTTTGTGAGCAAACTTCATATTACTATGCCTAACACATGCACACAGGTACAGACACACATTCAGTAGGCAAAATGAAAGTGTTATCTTCTTTTACTTTTCCAGTATTTTTCAAGTATGGTTCCCAGACTCAGGGAGACCCTTACATATGCTTAAGATAGGGTACCACTGCTTTAAGCAAACACACATTCCTGCTCCTCATAGCAAACAAGAAACTTATTCCACCAAGAGGGAAAAATATAAATAAAAGATTAATCTACTTTTTGGAAAATTGACAACTCCCTCCCCTGCAATTGGACTTCTCCCTCCCATATGGTACACTCACAGGCCACTTGTATCAATTAATGTTTTCAAGGAAAGAGAATTACAGTCATCACTCAGTATCTGAGGGGGATTCGTTCCAGGACCCCTGCAGATATTCAAACCGGCAGATGCTCAAGTCCTTCATATAAAATGGTGTAGTATCTCATACAATCTATGCACATCCTCCCATTTACTTTAAATCAGCTTTAGATTACTAATACCTAATACAATGTAAATGCTACATACATAGTTATTATACTGTATCATTTTCTTATTAGTATTTTAATTTTTTTTTAGTTGTTTTTAAAAATTTTTAAATTTCTGTGTTTGGTTAAATCTGGGGATGTGGACCCCATGGATATGGAAGACAGATTCTATAATATATAAAACATAAAAAAGGGAAAACCAAAATGCTACAATGCATTCCACAGCCAAGTAGCTATGATTTGTGGCACTGCTTCTAAGGAACAGTGATAATCAAGAAATAAACATTACAATTATTTCTCCTGGGAAAACTACTGTTAGTACTATATACTGTAAGAAGATGAAAACTGTAAAGGCTGGGAAGGCAAAATTGTTCAGTCTGCATCTTATTTTTACTGGAGGACGCAGGGAGTGGGAGGGAGGGGTGGAGAAAGCCAGGGAAGAAGTAATCAGGACTCTGCAGTATTACGGACTGTGGAAGCAGTTCCGAATGCTTTGCTGCACATTCCCAGAATTATGTGATGAAGAAAAGTGTAGACAAAGTGGGAATTCTTAATGTCCCAAAGTGAACTTATTTATTTTCATTTGTTGTCTTTTAAACACCAAAGAGTGTTAACTGAATGACTCTGTGAAATGCAATGGAGTTCAGATATCTTAGAGAATCATAAAAATAGAAATGGATGCTTTCTCTATTTTATTTCTGGAGGGAAAGGGGTGTTTTGGGCACTTTTATTGCTGGGGGAGCAGAATTTGTTAATCTTTTGGCAATAGAGAAATCTTAACTTCTGATTATTCCTAGCTGTGAAGTTCCTACTCATCAGCAATTGAGTCCAAACTAGAACATTTTTAAAGGAGTGCTAAGATTCACCCATCAAATATGTGGTGTATTACTAGATCAATGGCACCCCATAGCCTTTGTTCCCATGGGCAACTTTGCTACAAGAAAGACAGCTGGTTAAGAATCATACATACCTTAGAAAGAATCTGATACGTATTTTCAAATGTAGTGAGTTAGGCAGAATGCAAAGCAGAGTAACAAGAATTAATGTTTTTATCTACTACCTATTTGCACATTTTACATGTGTTATTTCTTATATTTAATGTAGGTAAGAATTGCTGATATTATTACTGTGAGGTGAAATGTGTAAGGGACAGGTAGTATATAGCATGACCAACACACATGCATTGATGGAGATGGAAAACATGAGAGAAAAAGGTTAAATAGTCTTAAAAGAAAAGAGGATAAGGTTTAAATGATTCAAAGCCCAAACCAAAATTCATATACGGATATACTATCTTCCATTCAGTGCATGAGAGATTTGGATGTAAAAATTAAGTATCGTTACATTCTGGTTTTCTTGAATACAATTTTCTCCTCAAAAATAATTTTTCACCTATTTCAGGAAATTTTAAAATCTGAAATAGCTATTTTTAATCTGGGTTCCAAGAAAGAAAAGGAAATAAGTACTTATGATTAATTGACTGCTACACACTGAAAAAGAACAAAATGTTACCTTTTTGGACCAAATAGGTTAGAAATAATGAGGCCCGTGATGCCATTCATATTCTAGTATTACCCCCAAAATAAGGGCAAGTAAAATCAGGTTCACGATTCTTTTGTGATAAGAAACAATACCTTCTCAGAAGGCAAATGAAAGAAATTCAAGATCAGTTAACAATGGAGAGAAGAGTCAAAAAATGTTTGAAAATTCTAGCATTGTAACATTAAGCTTAATAATAAAAGGACTGTCAATTTTTGTACAATTGTCATAAAAAGTGAAAGTTAAAAGTATTCTTGGTAAATTCAGATGTCAGTACAAAGTGTCATCTTCAAGTTACCTTGGCTTGAGGTAAAGTCCTGTTAGTCTAAATTTTTTATGAAAGGTCTCTGCAGCTAGAAAGCATGAGGCTGCTTCTCCAACGTGCAGTCCTAGGCTCCTGGACACTGTGTGTGATTAACTGTGACTCGTTTTATTATAGTTTAAATCTGCAACATAAATTTAACTCAGCTTCTTTTTTTCCCCGTCAATATTTCTGCCCAACATCCCTGTTATGTACAGGCAAAACATTTACTTTCAGGAGGAATAAATCATTGTGAATTTGAGAGAAATAAGTCATCTGGGGCCAGGAACTAGCAAATACAGGTATGCATCACTTAACTCCGGGGACGCATTCTGAGAAATGCATTGTTAGGCGACTTTGTTCTTGTGCCAACATCATATAGTGTGCTTACACAAACCTTGATGGTATAGCACACTCCACACCTAGGCTATATGTGATAGCCTACTACTCCTAAGCTACAAACCTGTATAGCATGCGACTGTACTGAAGACTGTAGGCAACTGTAACACAATGTAAATATTTGTGTATCTAAATATATCTAAACATAGAAAAGCTACAGTAAAAGAACAGTATTATAATCTTATGGGACCACCATTGTACGTGTGGTCTGTGGTTGACCAAAATGTTCTTACAAGGTGCGTGACTGTATACTGAGAAATTTTCACTCTAGTGACCATAACCTTAAAGGAAAGAGAAGAGTCCTCTTATGTGAGATTAAACAATGCTTTTTGAAGTCTCTGGAGTTTGGATATATAGTTGGTGTTTATCCATGGTTATCACTATTTTAACATAAATGATCACCAAGTTACTTATCTTTTAGAATCTAAAATTAAAGTCTTCATACTTTTACATTATGATTTTGGTGTTTGTATGTATAATTAAATACAGAAACCCAAAACATCTGGAAAGTGCCACAGAGCAAGGTGCTTTCATTAGGGAAGTAGGTTTTTTAAAAAAGAAACATTTACTCACTGTTTTCTGAACACTCAGTTACACAGTGTAGATTGAGCCTGCTGAAGTCAATGGCCAGGTGAAGCAAAGTTACTACAGATGATATTCTCTGAATAAAAGCCCAGGAACAGAGCAGGGGCTCTGTTGCCAGAGAGAAGGTATGCACAGAGGGGACTGATACCAGTCAATTCTGCTGCTAGGAAGCAAGAAACCTGGGTAGAAAAGCAGCACTCCAGAGGCCCCAAGGTATGGTAGTAACCCTTTTCTCCTTTGTGCTGAAAATCTTAATCATCTGAATGTATTTGCTTGCGGTGTCTATGTGAATATGTTCACAAGAAGTCTGAATAGAAATCAGATACCATTTCATATTAGTATGTTATTAAAAATTTACCTCTAGTACTCCTGAAAATACTAGAGGCAAATGTAAGCATATGGTTTTGTTTTCACTTCTGGGCTTTATCACATCAAAGAGAAAACTTGTTGATAAAAAGATGACAACCCCTGTCACTTTATTGCTATGGTCTAAGTAATTTGAGCTAATTAATGATTTCTGTATCATCCAAGACAAACAAATCAAGAACTCCATTTAAAGCAGTTATTGCAGAAATATACTGTGTGTGGCCCCAGTTAAGCTTTTGCTGACTGGAAGTGTTTTTCTCAAATAGAAAGTACAAAAATACTGTTCACTGAAGGTAACTGAGGAGTTGTTTGATTCGACATAAAGATGAAGACACACTCTCTTCTGTTTTTGAGACAGTACACTTTGTGATTCACAGGATAACTGGCATCAGACTCAATTTAATGAAAGCTCTCAAATAAGCGATTTTATTCCTATCCATGATTGCAGACATTTACAAAACCATAACATCTGAGTTCACCTTAAAAAATAACTTATATAAAGCAGTGATATACACAGCACAAAATAGTTCAGGGAGGGGGCAGGAGCAACTTTTAATAATTAAAATGTAAACGTGAAAAAAAGGATGGAATAAAAGTCCCTACTTATTTCTACTGAAGATGTCATGTGATAATATTTTACAATGTCCTGTGGGTCAATGTATGTATGTGTATATGTCCATATAACATACACACATCCAGTACATTCTCTTTCCCACACATATACATACACACATAATTATTTGCAGTTCGGTTTAGGGCAATTCTAATATGCCGCTCCGTACAGTTGTTTGAATCACGGTTGGACCCGCTTTCTTCACAAAATAGGGGAGAGAGCAGGAAATAAAAAGGTTGGTTTGGTGTGACTGAGATTCCTTTGTTTAACTGTACACTGTGATGAATAATTTTCTTCCGTAGTAGTTCTGTGAAGGGCTGACTCACTGTGGTTTTCATGAGGAGACTTGGTAATGGATCACACACTCATTGTCATGCTAGGGGAGTACTAGAAGGAAAGAAGAATCCATATTTCAACAACAATTCTTCCAAAAAGACCACTAAGGTTCATCTTGGTACAACAACAGAAACAATGAATTTTAATTTCCTATACTCTCTTTTATGTCCAAGCTTTTAATCTAATATAACATAAAATAAGAGAAAGAGTAAATTTGTATAGACTTAACTTAGTCCTGAATTTTTTAACATTTCCCCTAAAAAGCAATGAGTCCTAATCTCTCCTTGGATCTAGGAGGCTAATAATTACCTAGTCTCCCAGCCTTCTCCTTCCAGCCAGACTTATGTTTTGTAGGCACTTGTAACAAATTTGGGTGAATTTAAGTTGAATCATAAGGAAAAAAGTATGAGGACTAGTCTTTGCTATCTACTAACTGTGTAAACTGGGTACGTTGCCTAACCTCTCTTGACTTCAGTTGCCCTACTTGGAAAATGGGTTTAATAATAGTATGTATCTTAAAAGGTTTTGGGAGGACTGATTACATATATAAAGTACTTAAAACCATGTTTTACTGAATACATAGAAAAGTGCTCAGTAAATGTTAATATCGTAGGGAAACAAAACAACAAAAACTCCTAGCGGCCCCCCAGAAGGTCTCATCGAAGCATTTAAAATCTTAAGAGTCTGATTTATACTTTAGCATATAAGCCTCTTGCCCCTAATCTGTGACTCCTATCTCAACCCACCACATTTCTGGGTTGCACGTGGGTCCACACTGTTGTTACATGCTTACTTGTCGGTTTGATGAGGCTGACAACTGATAAAAGGTGAGGCTTTCAGAAATTTGGATAAGGTGGTTTCAAAAATGGTTTAGAGAGGAATAAAGAACAATGTTTTTTGATAATTATGTCAATCTACCCTTATGTTCCTGGGGAATAGACTCTAACAGAAAAGTTCCAGAGTAGCACCATCCAGGAAAACTTTCTTCAACGATGGACCTGTTCTACAGTCTACGCTGGCCAGCGCAGGCCACTAGCCACATGTGGCTATCAAGCATATGAAATGCAGTTAGTGTAATTTAGGAACTAAATTTTTAATGCTACTTAACTGAAATTTATTTGAATTTAAATATACACATGTAGCTAGTGGCCACCATTTTGGACAACACAGTTCAAGATCGTCTGAGCTGTGGGGATAGGTATCCACTCCCAAATGGTAATTGTCTCTAGATGAAGATGGTTTCTAAATTAAAATGTAAATGTGGATCCTTGAATATTAAATGTTGTATTGGAAATCTGTGAGGACCAGGGCAAACGGCAATTCCTTTCAACATGCTAATAATAATGGTGCTTCATAGAAAGAGGTGGAACTGGCCCCAGGCTGCAGGGGCTTAACCAGGAATGGGGATGATCCTGGGCTGGGGGAGCATGAACTTTTTAGAAAGATAGCAGAAAGAGGACAGAATGAAGTGAATTCCAGACACACTGAGATGGACGGCAGAAACCAGAAGAGGTACAGGTGAGTCCTAAGGTAAGGATGGATTATAGGGAGAAAGCAGGATTCCCCAGGGAAGGGCACAGAGTGACAAGGGCTCAGCTGGCAGACAACTGGACCAGAAGTCATTAGGGCTCCAACCAAAAACATGTCCTGTTTCTGAGTAAAAGTGGGTGGTTAGGCCTGGAAAAAGGGTCACTAGACCATAGGGGGAGGATTGTTAATCCTTTAACATAGGTCAAATTAAGGAAAATCCACTTGCTAATCACTTAGCCTACAGTTTTGTTTCAGTACAAGAAAGTGAAGTTACATACTTGAATTGACTCTGTATGTTGGATTATAGCGAGTACAGGGAGTTAAGAGGGGAGACGGCCAGAGAAGAGAAAGGGGATTCCTCCTCTTATCCTTTACTCTTGATGGTGGCAGCAAACAAGCACAGCAAAAGCAAAACAAAACCCCCAAACAGTCATAGCCAAGGGCTGATGAAACAGAGCCCACCCCTGACCGCGTGCTGGGATGAGAACATACTCCCATTTCATCATAAGATGCCATGCAGAGTCTCCCATTATAAATAATGACAGCAAGCTTCAATGAGCTATCCACAACCTTTGACTAAACAGAATTATATTTTGTATTTGACTTTTAAGGGCAAAAATAACAAGAAAAGAAACATATACCAAGGTTTTACTAGAAATAGAAAAAATTAGAGAATATGGCAAAATGGGCACCGAAAAATTTAATCTATGCTTTCTATGGCTGTTATCTATAATGAGAATTGGTGATCCAATCAGTGCTGTCCAATAGAACTTTCTACGATGATGGAGATGTTCTGTGCTGTCCAGCGCAAGAGCCACCAGCCACATGCAGCTATTGAGCTCTTGAAATGTAGTCAGTGCAACTTAGTAACTGAAAATGTAGCTGTATTTAACTTTAATTAATTTAAATAGCATGGATAATCATTATTTTAAATCAAAGATTTTATTGAGTATCCTACGTCAATAATATAAAACAGTAAAAGATATTAGAGCATTTCAGAAAGGACCTCAAAGGATATGCTTTTTAAAAGATTTCTGGTTAAGTCATAGTTAACTCTAGATGCCATCTCATTTAATGTATATCCTGAATAATCAGGATTTTGATAATCCTTTTTTTGTAAGTATTACTCCAGTTCATTTATATATTGTGTAACATTAGGAAATGGTGTTAAAAGTATATAATAGCCTTCATTCTAATATACACCATTAAAAGTATGTATGTATGTAAATAGCTATACACATATGCACATGCTCTGTTATCATTTTTATTGGTTGCTATTAATATCATCTCTTAACACTAGCAATTGTCAACATTTTTAAAACCTGTGATATTTGTTTCAAGCAAATCTTACAGAAAAACGGTAATTTGTTAGGAAGTTAAGAGAGCTAGGTTTTCTCGGGGAGGAAACTGAGTGAAAAAATAAGTCCAACAATAGAGAAAATAAGAATCCGATTTAGTCAGAAAGGAAGGAAGCCATCAGCTCTAAGCAAGACCACTCAGAACAATGAGCAAGCATCTAGTACAGTTTAATTTTTGAGTTGTACAAATCACTGTAAAATGACATGTTGTCTTTGGTACAGTAAAATAGTTTGTATTTATGCCTGTGTGACTACATAAGCAACGTGCTATTCCCACTCCTAAGGCTGTAAACTGCTCATCTTCAGGGGACTTTATTGAAACTACTTCGAATAAATAAAATTAGGGGAAATCACAAAATTTCTAGGAAAACTCACAGAATGAGCAAGCAAAAAGAAATTTTTGCTATTGAATACTATCCTTCAAAGTAGTGGAGAAGTGGCTTACAATTTTCCAGAAGTAAGGGAAGAGTAGGTGTTAAATGGAGTATCATATTTAGAGACATAAAATATTCATGGTGTACTGTACTGAGACCACACTTCAGTGTTTCTATTGTACTGCTGCATCAATATGCGATGGCATCTTGTGCCAAAACGCTGTGATATCAGGTTGCCCTGTTTCAAAACTATTCTGAGTCTAGTTCTCCTCAATTAGATGACAAAATGGCTCTTACAAAGCCATCATCAGCATTACTTCTTGGTTTGGCAAAAAATGCAACACCTAAAGATATTATTTTAAACATGTACCTACTTATTTTACCTTTTAATGCAAAATATATTTTGAGATAGTATGCCTTGGTATGAACTTGTGAATTTTTTAAACTTATTATACCTAGTTTATGTACCGTAAAAGCCATCAGAGATATCCATTAACAAAGATATCTTTGAACAGTGTGTATAAGTTCCTGTTTATATATGTCAAGAACACTTTAGATCTCACTATATTTCTATATCTACGCATCTGTCTATATAACATCTTATTTTCTTACTGAGAAAAAATAAATAGCTCCTCTACTCTGAGCTAAAGTGAAATAAATTTGGTGTGTGACTACATAAAAAAATTAGGGCTGATGTGATTTCTTCAACACAGCAGAAAATGACAAAGGGGAGTGAGGTCAATAGGAGATCATCTACTGCCTAGTTTGTAAGTCCTACTTGATACCATGACTTTACTATCATGTCTACTCAACTGATTAAAGTACAACGCCATGGGAAAATATTTTTCTAAATTAATTCAGGAAATAAGATCAAGCACTTTCTTCGCTTGAAGAGGACATGAAAAACTATTTTTTGTATTCTGTACTTTCAAAAACAAACATTTTACAGTTTGAACACTAGGGGGCATCTTTGTTACTTGAAATAAAGGGCCTTGTTTGTAATTCAAAAAAAAAAAAAAAGGCTGAGTAGTGAAACATTTTCTGATTCATATTTTGTTTTGTTAAGTATGTTGGCACTGTAAGGTTTACGACTTTGGGTTGGGCATTTTTGTTTCTATCTTAATTAAGTAGCATGTGTGAGGTGACCAGGATGATATCTGGTACATGTAAGTACTGAATTGATGTTCACTCCCTTACTAGGCCTCCTTCTGTGGAAAAATCCTCAAATGGCAGACTGCTGAAAAATATGTGCTTTTCAGAGTTATGTATAGTAAAAAACACTAGAATTTGCATGTTCATTTATTGGAAAATATTTTCTTTTTAGTTCACAAATAGTTCTGCTTTTCCTTGATTATATCAAAGCTAATTAATTGGAGATATCTACCTTATTTGCTTTTTTAAAGTCTTACGTTTGTCAGCACTGAATCTCTGTTGTCTTTCTTCTTCTCTTCTCTCACTGCCTGATCTTATAAAAGTCTAAACAAAAACATGTGGTAATACAATAGAGAAAGCCACAGGTAACAGCGACATCTCTCATAACAAGTCAGTTTTCCTCACTAGACAGAGGAAAGAACGGAGTAGCCAGTGGTAAGGCTGTACTACCCTTCAGGATAGTGGTGCAGTTTCTTTAGTCCACCAATCAATTATTTTTCCTTTTGTGACTTTCCTGGTGGGGACAGAAAGGAAGGAGGGAGGAGAGAAGAGGGAGCTTCTGTTTTCTGCTAATTCTGCCAGAAGTCCTGGAGTTTAACCTCCTTCTTGGGTTCAGGGGCAGTGAGGCTAGGCCAGGAGTCAGGGGTGGAAGCTGCTCTCTTTTCTAAATGCACTTACTCAAGAGAGGATCTGCTGTTCTGCATGTGCATAGTCTGGTTGGGATGAAAGGGTGTGGCAGGTGCTTATTCTGGGCAAAGAAGTTCTTCAAGTCCTGTTTTATCTCATTCTTTGCCCCCATGAAGAGCTTCCTGATGCTAGTTCTGAAATGTACCCCTTTCCCAACTGTTAAACAAGGCAGCAGTCACCAATGACAAATCTGGGAAGGAAGGAGAAGGGAGAGTTCCTTCTGTCCCTGTCCATACAGTTAAAATCATGTGGAACTATTTTCAAAAAAAATTTTTCCAACCCAAAATTAATCGTTTCCTCTTACTTTTAAAATACATGGCTCCTATAGCACTCGTTAATCTGACATATTTTAGTTAGTTATGTAAGCATCTGTTTTTCCTACTGGACTGTACTCTTTGAGGGTAGGTATGTGTTATATTTATTTCAGAATATAGAGTCTTTAACCTAGTGCTTTACATTTGGCAGGCTCAATAACTGTTAAACTGATTTATCATCTATATCTCTGAATTATACCATTTTATTGTTGCAAAAATTAGCAAAAAAAGAAATACGTGTCTCTAATTAGATAAAAGTGAACATAGGGAAATTAACTAATTTGTCCATAGTCCTGAAGCAAACCAGTAAAGAACCAGGATCTAAAAAATAATTCTCCTGATCCCAAGTATTATGATTTAAACTAGGTAGCTCCTCATGTTTTTCTCATCACTGACCGGCTAGCTGAGCTTTTGATTTTTTACGTGAATTTTAATGTATATCTTCTTTGTCCTCTCTAGTCATATATATCCTGCAAATACACTAATGAGCAGCATACTTTTACTTCTAGCTTTAACAGAAATAAAATCTAAAAACTGGGGAAGTCTTGTCCCATGCAGAGGTGCTAGGTGGATACTAAGAAATAGAAGAATTCACAGAACACTCGATCTTGGGTTCCATTTTGGAAAGTGCCCACTCTGTGCAAAAGTACATATGCTATTAGCTACTGCTTCAAATTCTGATGGTATCAACTCTGGAAAAGGTTGAGTGAGGAAAAAAGAGGGTAGTTTGTCTTCTGATTCTGTCTATAGTTTGACAGATTCCCCCATAATAAATTTTAATGATGGCATGAATCCTATGAAGATGAAATTTGTTTGGGTTTTGGAATTTAGACATTTTAGTAACATGAAAACTTATAAAAATTATCAAATAGGCGACTTGTTTCCAGTTTGCTCCTTTACAGTGGATGCTTTCTATGAGAAAATTAGTATTATGGTTTTTGTAACTAAGTATATAGGAGTAAAAAAGAAAAAGGAAAAAGTTTGTATTTTAAAAATTTTTTCAAAGAAATTCTACTTAAAGGTTCTTTTAACTTTTAAAAGATCAACCAGTTGAACTCTAAGATAACAGCAGTATTAATGGCTTTATGCACTCATTCTAACAGAAGAACTTCAGAAATAAAATCTGGATATAATAATATAGTCAAGGGAATACTTACACTTTCACTCTGAAAAGGATTTAAGAAATTTCCCCCCATTTCACCATCATCCCTTGGAGTGCCCGGTTGATTACTCAGGCTCATATTATTGGGAGAGTTCTGTAAACAAGATTTAGAAAACAAAGCATTGTTGAAGATTTTAATTTCCCTCTTGCATTGTACTGTTTTAAAAATTGAATCTATAGCAGCATCTCTAAGGACAAAGCATACTTTTAATTTTAATCTTAAACTTCTACCATGTATTCTAGTTCATTCTTTGCACTTTGACAAGTATTAATGCATTCCCAAATGAAAATTTAAAAACAAACAAAAACACACAAAATAAGTTACCATAACTATTTTCTTAGTCTCAGAATCAATATTTATTCAATTTCTTACCCTCAGGTTATAGAGTTCCTAGAACTCCGGAGGGTTTAAAAAACGTTCCCAGCAGGGGTGTGATGAAGTAATCTTACCCACTGATAAGGCATGATGGAACAATAACTCCCTTAGTGATTTCACTAATCAAACTTTAAAAGGTCACAGTTTTAATGAACATTTCCCTTTAGTTTTACATGCAGTTTACAGATAACACTATTTCAACTATTTTTTTTTTATATGAACCATAAGGCAGAAAGGAAGATAGTTAACAACTCGAGTTAAGAACAAGAGAGAGATCTTAGGACTTGAGAATTCTTTATGTACTCTAGAGGAAAAGGGGCTCAGAAATAAACTGCTTTAGAACATCTTCCTATCGTTAGTTTAAGAGCAGATTTGCTTTTAAGATAAAATGGCTGCTGTTAGCAATCTAATCAGATACTAAGCAGCGCATTGCTTCATATTCTATTTAAATTTGCTAGTCTCATTATTACTGTGCAATTTTAGCCATGTCAGGATATCTGATATTCCACAATGATAGGAAATATAGAATGATACTGGCATATAAAGCAAGTTTACACAGTATTACGACTGTGACTGAGGGTACCTTTTAAAGGTCCAACTTACTGACTTGTAAAAAAAAATTCAGGGTTAAACATTTTTATTTGTTATTTCAAATGGAAGAAAGATTTTAGATTTGTTTCCCTAAGTCAATGCTATTTATATTCTTTTGGAATAAGTTTTTGGATTTTTTAAAGAAAATTGCTCACAGGATTTTGACTTAACCATGAAGTTATTTCATAAGTATTAAAATTTCATGAATGAGTTATTCCCAAAAGAATATGTGCTTTTTAAGAATATGGTTAAGCTGTAAAGCAGAGACAGGTAGATGAGCTGGTGGAAATACACTTGTATCTTGTCTTGCTGTGCACCCCACAGGGAGGATCTAAGAAAAAGGAACCTCTGAAGTCCATAGGAGTTCTATATGCCAATAAGCCCCAAAGACTCAGGAACCATACTTTAATAGCATAAAGAGGATTCTACTTTTTTTTGATAAATTTTTCTCTCAAAATGTTAGTTTCCTAAGTATATAGAAAAGCAACTGTACTTTGAAATGAGCATGAATGATTTCCTGGAAAAAAATTTAAGTAAAATTTAACTAAATGCACTATTTTATAATTCATTGATTATTAGAATTAATTAAATAAGAAACTGTTCTTTGAAAACAGAAATGACAGTGGTGACTTAGCTCAAAAAGGAAACTGAAGTTATAAAAAAAATTTATAAGATTTACCCCAAATCTGTAAGTCCTTTTGGTAAATGCAGACTTCTATCATTTTATACATAATGGAGAAATTGGTAATACAGAATAAAACATAATCTAACATATGCATAAGAAAGTTTAAGGATGTACTTGGAAGCTGCATATTTTATACAGTCAAATAAAAGAGCAAAATGAGCTCTCTTCATTCCTGTGTAACATTCACACTCCCTGTAAGGGTGCTTTAAGAGAAACAGTATTTCACTGACTCAGTTGGGGTTGTTTAAATCTCTGCTGCACTTTGCCATATATCATTTCTTGATTTATAATTCTGGAAGTTTAGCTAACTTCAAATCTGATTCCTGACTCGCAGTGTGGATTTTAAAATATTTGGAATTTGAAAGTAACAATGCATTGCTAACATTAAAATGCTTTCAGTGTTATTATTTCTGCATTCCATGCAATCTCTTCATAGCATGGTGGCTCAGCATTATATGCTTTTTTTTTTTTTTTTTTGGTGGTGGTGGGGTATTTAAGGACTTTGAGAGGAAGATTAAAAGGACACATTCAACATACAAACCTGAGATAATATCAGATCTCTGAAACTTATTCCTATCCAGCTTACTGGACCATATTTGAAAAGCTCGAAGTGATAGGACAATATATTAACGTATATATATTTTTTTACCTTGAGTAATCTTTGCAAAATGTGAAAACAACAAAAGCTCTTCACAGGAGAGTCTCACGGAAATTGTGCTATTCGTAATCACTGAATGACATGATGATGATACAGGCTGAAGTGCAAGCTAAATGTTGGTATCTGAGGAACAGCAAAGACAGTGGTACCACAACCCAGCCCAGAACAGGCTATGAAGGCGGGTGTCAATGAACTGTGTGTATGCTTCATTGAACTGCAGCTACATTTGTGTACAGTGTCTCCAGGAGATTTTATCATCAAGGCAAGAATATAATGTACAAAAAGGATTTAGGTGGTCAAAAAGACACTCAAATTGCATGAGCACATAATTAGGGAATAAGGAGCGCAAAAGAATACAAGTAAAGAGTCCTTTTAGCTATATTAGGCGTGTTGGTTACATTTCTTATTTCAGTTAATGTGTTCTTATTCCCTACTTTAAGAATTAAGCTTGAAAAAATATAGTTAGGATTATATGGATTCCATCTTTAAGTGATTTTATTATATTCTCATCACCTTTTCTTCAAGTTGGAAAGTTTTTAAGCTATAATGTCATACATGAATTATACACACACACACACACACACACACACACACACAATACACCATACACACAATTTCCTCTGGCTGCCATGTTTAACTCTCTTAGACTCCCTGGTCTCTGATTTTATCTTGTAAGTATTCAATATCTTCTCTTAATTAGTAAGTTATTGTCCCTTCTTCCATTGCTAGAAATTGTTCCAAACTATTAAATTTTTTAAAATTCTAAATTGTGAAAATTTCAAATTAAATAAGTTATAGAAAATTTGGTTCTGCTTGTAATTAGAATAAAATAACATTATTCTAAGCCCTTTGGTAGTGGATTTTGAATTGATTTCTCACAGGCTGCCAATAATGAGCTTTACAGAGTATTGTCTTGACTTTCCTAACCCCCCAAAAAGAACAAACTGCCAGTTGCTCTCCCAACGGGTACAACTGAGCTAGAACTCAAGCCAGCACACCTGAGATGATGGCAGAGATCTATAGTTTTCAGTTAGCTCCCTTGTAAACAGTGTGGGATCTCTAACTGGAACCAAGGTTCTTGAGGTCAGAAAGCTTCAGGTTGAAAAGATTCCTATGATAATTTATTAAACATGATAGGATCAGGTCTTGCCCTCTCATGAGACTTTTTTTTTTTTTTAAACTCAAAAATACAAATGTCAAATGTCTTAATGTGAACTGTGGAATTTCTTTAGTTGCTTTCCTTCTAAGAAAATAATATGCTTTTCTTCACCCTCAATCCCTAAAACAAGTCCAAAGAAAAATATTTTGTCCCATTGATTAAATAGATGAATCCTAAGTTGAAAAAGGGATGAAAGGAATTTCGCATTTCATTAAAAAGGCTTCTAAATTAAAGATAAATTCTGCATTTTGAGAAAGATGTATATGAGTTTTACTAGGTAACCCTTAACTTAGCAACAAATAATTCTGAAATTCCATTTGAAACTTTGAATGCATTTTGCCACTGAAACAGTGCTGTTGATAATGAGTTAAAGTGCAATTGATAATGAGAGTTCCTAGCCTTGCCCACAAAAGATTGTAAATCCAATGAGAAGCAAGATATTTACTGTCTGTAGTACTTCATAGTCCTTAGCATATGTTCACACTTGATTCCAAACGATTTTCTGAAGTAGCCAGGGAATGAACTACAAGCTCTAGTTTACAGCTAAGGAAACTAAGACTATGAGAGATTAAGTAACATGTTCCCACAATTTTTATTTCTTTTTCTCTCTCTTTTTTTTTTTTTGAGACACAGTCTTGCTCTGCTGCCCAGGCTAGAGTGCTGTGGCATCAGCCTAGCTCACAGCAACCTCATGTTCCCACAACTTTTAAGTACTGTAGTAGAACCAGGGTTTCAGATTCACAATTCAGTACTCTTTATCTATCTTACATATGAAATAGATAAAATAGAGTATATATTTTATACAATAAAAAAGTAGAAAAAGAATTGAAGTGCTAATAAACAACATTTAAAAATAGAGTAAGAAGTTTTAAAAAAAATACGCAATACTGGTGCTTGACAACACACAACTTTAACTGGAGAACTGGGAAAATGTAGCTAGAGACCTAAGAGGAATTTTGAACAGAATTACTAAGCAGTAATGGTTAAGCTTGTCTTTTGATTCACTAACAAGAATAACTAGAAAAAAAAACAGGATGAAAATGAATGAGCCCAGGAAAAAGAAAAGGAAGGAGAAATAATCTTGAGATAGCTGGACGTGTGTTGGGAAAGGAAGAAAGGTGGGAAGTGGAGGCAGGGACTGCATACCTCAGAGTAGAAGACTGAAAATGCTGGTCTGTGATTGGACAGAGGCAGGAGAAGAAGGACTGGGGAAGGGTGGTATACAACGCACACGCTGCTGCTGCCGAGAGAAAAAGCGGCGATAGTGCAACAAACAGCCGTGCTACCATCACCCAGGGGAGCCAGGTGAGGATCCAGAGCCAATGGACCCACAGCGGGGGCAGTGTAGAAATGAGTTGTGTAGGAGCTCAGCTGAAGGCAGGTGCAACTTGTCAATGCCAGTACATTGTTAAGTGGCATGGGTGTATCACTTATGTTCATTTATATATGAACTTTACTTCTTAGAAGTTTTTCCTTATTGTATTTGTTTGGTCTCCTCAGTTACACTGAAATTCTTGAGGGTGAAGGCCACATCTTGTTTACCTCCAGACTTTTAGAGCCCGGCATAATGCCTTGGTGCATTAAGGTTTACTGAATGAAGGAACTCTTGCCCAAGTAGAAACCAGTTGAGGGCAGAGAACTTGTTTGTAGTTAATATTTGCAGCTAAAGGAGTCTTTTTTTTTATCCTTCCCATTGTGCACAAGGCCATATCCAGCACACAATACACAATGGGTGGTCAATTAATGCTTAGAGAATAAGCAATGCATCATCAGGCAAGAGAACGTTGTGCGCAGTGGGCATGGTACAGTGGAAAAACCTTGTATCCGAGAACAGGAATGGGAAAATGAGCAAGGAAGGAACAGCAATAGATCTGACATGAGGGCAGATTAAAAGATGGCATTTAATTAATTCTGACTCTATTTACAATTTTTAAAGTGCTTTATAAATTACATAGTACTTTCCTATGTAGAATTTTGTTTATATCTATCTAATGTACAAGAGTATAGATAGTTAGTGAAAATTTTAAGAAGATGGCCAAAAGCAATCTGATGATCCCACTTTTGTGTAATTAAGGGTCGTCTCTAGATATGAGAACATGCTTCTCAACTATGACTTTAGAAATTTCACTGGTGACCACTAAGTCCAATTCAGCTAATTCAATTTTTAGAAATACCTGAGACAGCCAATACAATTATGGTTATCTGACTTAGAAGCAAAGGTGCTTCTAAGAGAGAAGGCCCTGATAAAGTTATACAGGAAATGTTACTTTGAAAGTAGGCTTTATGAACACTATTTCATGAGGTAAGCTAGTGCCCATTATAAATATGTATGTATTTTTAGAAAAGAAAAAGATCTTTCTCTGATTATTGCTAAACACAGATATGCAAAGTGCCTGTAAAATTTGAGAGGCCAAGCAGCTATACCTATTACAAGTATAATCCCAGAATACCAATTACACTGTTTTTTTTTAAGTTGAAGTCTTAATTTAAAATGTTTTGTAGCTCAATCTTATTTTCCTTGCCATCAGGAATTTTACACATCAATATAAATTAGAAATAGAATTAAAAACACAGTCATTCTTTAACGAATTTCTCTATTTACTGATACAAAGCAGACCTCTAAGAAAGTCCTTCTAGTGGCAGGTAACAATTAGTTCTTATCAATCATTCTAAATATATTTACTTGCAGAGAACTATTTTAAATTCATCATGACCTGAAAAGTATTTAAGTATTATTCTTCAAAAAATGTAAGGCATTTAAGGAAAGGATTAATTTTAGATATTACTACTAACGGAGGAAAAATGCAGACACATACTAATAGAAAGCTCACTTTCTTACTTGTACTAATGTAATTTTTCTCTGATTACTTTATTTTGGGGACTAGAGTAATAACTGTGGAAATCAACATTGCCTAATGAAGGTTTGAAAGACCAATCGGATGTATAAATGCAATGTGCTTGTGATATATAATAACCACTTTTTCCAATTTACCTCTCCTCATATTGCTTTAGACATCTTTACATTTTCAAAAGAGTATCTAAACTCTGTCAGTTTGTTTTATAAATATGCAACATCATAACATGATTAAACTGGTTATTACTTTGGTATCAATTACTATTGTATAATGTGTCCTATAAATGAATCTTAGCATGTTTAGGAACATTCTAAAAAGGCTTATTTTACCCTTTCCTACAGATTATATACATTAATATTTTTAACTTCCAATTAATTATACCCGGCCTTCTACTTTCAAACTCTTGTTCAAGAACAGAATTCATAAAGTCACTGTAATAATTTTAATGAGAGTTCCATGTGAAATAAAATACAGATTAAAAATAACACAGAGGACACACAGTACTCACCTTGGAAATACTGTCCATATCTCCTGAGCCTGAAGCAAAATATGAAAAGAAATCCTTATTAATATTTCAGTTAGAAATTAACTACTACTTTAATTGAAACAAATGCAGTACACTACATGTATTTTCCAGTGTGTAGCTCCCGAGTTTTTAATCTTAAAAAAAAAATCCCTATTCTTTTATACTGTACAGTGAATCAGTATCATCTGATGGCAAATGTTAAGGAATTCTACCTCTAGTTCCCAATCATTTATTTTTTCTTACTATAAGAATAAAGAAAATCATGGTTATTACAGATTTCTAAATGTAAAATATTAGAAAGATCATTTGTATATCCTACCCAATTAAAATGTTAAAAATGTATATATAATATATAGAGAGGTCTCTACATATATTTTCTGAAAATGCTATAAATCTGATAAAATATAAAATGAATACTTGCAACAATATTTGACAATACTCTGAACCATTTTTATCATAATAACCCATAGCAGGTATTCTTAATAATATTAAAAAGTAGACAGTAATCAATATTTATGGCAATCCATCAGAACAAAAAATGTCTTCAAAATATATTTTTGATTCTTGGGAGAAATGAACAGAAAATATTAATTTTTCTTGTGTAAGAAACAGTAGAATCATACATTAGGTAACAAAGAACAATAATCAGATATTTGCCACAATATTAGCTTTATTTTAAACTATTTTAAATAATTAATTTTCCTAGAATAAACATAACATCCTAACAGTACAGTATTCAGTCAACATCACAAATAAAGTTAGGGCTTATTAACGTGACTAGTTTACAAATAACGTAACAAATTCTTAAATACTGAACACATTTATGCAATCATGTATATACAAATCTGTACAGTAATGTTCATTATAGAAAGTAATGAAGTAGATGCCAAGCATACGTGAAACTCTTCTGAAAATTCTGTTCTAGTGAATAACTGAGAGCATTCTGTGGCCAAATGCTATCTTTTTGTAAGTAATTCTACAAATAAAAGATTAGAGAGTGAATTCTTTTGCAATAAACTGGAAAATAAAATTCTAGAATGGCGTTGTCCAACAGAACTTTGTGTGACGATGGAAGTGTTTCTGTGATGTCTGTCAAGGTCGTTGTTAGCTACATGTCGCTGCTGTGTACCTGATATGTGGCAGTGTAACTAAAGAACCGAACTTTAAATTTTATTTAATTTAAAATTAAATAGCCACACCTGGCTAGAGGTTAATGTAATTGGACAACACAAATCAAGACTTTGAAACCTAGGCAAAATAAGATGGATCCTTAGAAGCACTTAAGTCTCTTAAGGTGCTGCAAATAATTTCTTGATTATTGAAGTTACACAGATTTTAGGGGTACCAGAGGGAGGCATTTCCTATCTTTGGGAGGGGGAGTGAAATCTGTATGTAACCTAAATTATTCATGGGTATATTTTCTCCAATTTCAGTAAAAGATGAACCCTTTCCAAAAAGAAAAAAAAAATTATCGCAATCCCTCCAACTCCACTGTCAACTTTTATATTAGCTTATGATCATGTTACTTAAACATATTCAAACATAAAATGTCTTTTTTTTGGTTTTGCACTTGGCCTGCCTATAAATATAGTGTGCTGTGTGACCTAGTCAATTTTGTACCACTTATCTTTATTTCTCTCTGTTGTACAACTTTTTATTCACCTTGCAAATATTTGGCTTCATTTGCTAACAAGGCAACATTTATGAAATATTTTTGTAACCATTAGTCACATACTAGAAATGATCTTTATCATGAAGACAACGCAGGCAATGTTCTCTCATAAGATAATTATTCAGACTATCCAGAATATGATTACCCATTTTATTTTAAAAAGGAGATGAACATTAAAATACAAAAACAAAATTAAAAAATTCTTGCACAGAACTGAAGTTCTTCTGGGACTGTGTCCATAGACTTCTGGAGACAAACTAGCCGGAAGAGTACTGCAGTCCTCTGGGGTAAGGTATGCATGATACAAACCCAAAGCAGCAATGTCTCCTTTTATCATAAAACACCAGGTTTTGATAGGTTAAAGTAAACACTTGTGAATATGAGCTAGAACAATTCTCACAGTTCTGATTTTCAAATGATCTCTAGTTATAATAACCAATATACTGTAGATTAAATTATCCGTGTGATGTAAAAGTTGAAGCATTTCAAAATGAACATGTAGAAGTTGAAGCATTTCATAATATCCACTACATACAATTAAGACTTTGTTTTCAATTTACTCTAAGCATCAAATTTAAAATCCTTACCTAAAGAGCCATTCATGTGATGTGATTCCATTCCTCCTAATCCACCCATGGGGCCATCTGACCCAGGGCCCATTGGAAACTATTTTAAAAATGAAGAAAATTACTGTAATCATGCTGAAAATAATTATTTATCTCAATGTTACAGTATCTTTATTTAATGTTACAAGACACAGTCCTAACTTATTTCCATTTTGAAGTTATGGAAATTTTTTACTTGATTTTCTTCAGCCTTACAGATTCTCTAACTGGACTGCCCCAATTCTCTCATTTCATCTTCTCTATGTTCCAAATGTTTACGTTAATCCTCACTCGTGTCCACATTTTTCTTCTTCAGATATCGTAAACTAGTGCAAATGAGATGAGCATTCTCTTCTACGATAACGACAAATTTTCTATTAAAACCCAAAGGTGGTTCTTAAGAAGCTGCTAACGGTATTGGTTCATTAATAAGAATTATTCAACATCATTATGCCAACATTAACGTTTTTCTTAACAGACTATCTTTGTTCAAACTGACATAATAAATAATTTCATCTTATAGGTTAAATACATGTAGCTCCTTGGGGATAGCTGAATATAGTTAATTCTTGGCAGTCTCAACTATGTCAGTTCAATAACAGTCAGACATTCTACAGCAGTTCTGTTTAACATTTTTTTTAAAGCAGTAGAATTCTTTTTGTTTTCTTTTTTTTTCAGGTGAAATCTTACATTAGAAGCCTGGTACAAGCTAGATGTGGCTAGATGTGCTATGACAGAGTTGGTGATGGGGAGCCCATGGCCTGAATACTTCCGAGAAAATCTGAAGCCCAGTTTGAAGACAAGTTATCTACAATTACCTTACATTTACAGTTAAGACAGCCTAGTGAAAACACTTTCTCTTAAAATTTCCCATATTAAAAGCATTTCTGCCATGTTGTATAGTGCAGAATACTGAATGTGGTGTGTGTGTGTGTGTGTGTGTGTGTGTGTGTGTGTAGATGGAGTGATGGTGGTTACTAATCATGATGGCTTTTAGGGAAAAATACCTGCCAACCCTGGAAATGATGGGCTTCTATCACTGTGAGCATACAAACCACGTGCTTATAAATTTTCCAGGAGAATGCCATTTTTTGCTTCATAAAATTGAGGATCTACAAGCACATTGATCAATTTTCAGTAAATAACCTGGAATATATATAAATGCCTCACTGATAATTCAAAGAGATTGACTTTGAACTTACTATTGTTATTCAGCTTTTATCAAAAGCATAGTTTAGATCTGGACTGGGAAACTGGTGCTGAGGAGCCCAATAGCCTGTGAACTTACTTGGTTTGGTCCTTTTATCTGGCCCCCACTGTTTCAAAGACACTGAAACTACAGGTGTTTTTGGTCAGTTTAGCACATAACATACATGCCTTCTGATTTTTCTTTGATTTCAGCTACCCTATATACATACCTATATGTGTATTAACTATAATCTGTTATAAATATTTTCATTAACATATATGCTTTCTAACATAGAAAAATAAAATATTTTCCTGTGAACTTGTGAAAAAATCATGACATATACTTTATTAAGAACACCCAAATTCTTCCTGTATAACTGCCTCAACTCCATATTTTTACCCTAGATTTAATATTCAAAAGAAAAACCACCATATTTAACTCCCTAATTTATTTTCAAGTTTATCAGAATTAAAAAAAGATCACAATGGAGAAAATTTAGTGATGCTAAAAATGAGGTTAACATAAATGATTATACATAACCTGTCATTTTCGTCAGTAAAATTATTTGAGATAAAATTACACCAACATTCTGTAACTGGTTAAGTTTTACATTTAAATTATATTGATATAAAATACTGGTTATATGTTATGCATTGTTTTTTTAACCCAGAGCATAGAAATAATTTGATTTTTCTGATATCCAGTAAGCTCCTGGCTAATAAAATATGATGTTTAAACAATATCCAGGAAATGGAATACATTCAGAGTTTGAAAGTCTTCAAACACATCCTCAAAATAAAAAAAAAATTGTATTTACATTAGGCCTGTTAGGTCCAGGAGGTACTGCATTCATTAAAGTATACATGTTATCTCCAGAGTTGGTTGAATCTGAAACAAAATATTACTTAATTAACATCTTTCTCTAGAATCCATACCCAAGTCATTACAAAGTAATAATCAAAGATGATTTGGATACACACACATACTGATAGCTGTTAACACTTGAAATTGTCATTATTAATGTTCAGAAACAAATACCTGGCAATCATTTGCTGATTCAAAAATTATCATTTTGAGTTCATAACTTAGGTATTCAAGAGGAATAATTACTTCAATAATTCAGGTAAAAGAAATATTACTTTAAAAGTCTAAAAATTATAGTAAGGTTTTTCTTTTTAAAAGACAGATACTTTTTGACTTCTCTAAGCAATTATGTGTATGCATATAACAAAAATCTCTTAAAATTCAGATTTAGTAACTTTTCAGTTTTCAATTTCCTGAGGTTTTCTATATACAAATTTAAAAACTAGTTTTTTAGTTAATAATTTTTACTGAAAAATAGTTTTGTTAGTAAAAGCTGGTGAAATATCCTGGCTTAATCCCAAAAGAAAGAGCTTAGAGCGAGACTATACAATTGAAATGAAAAATTCTCTTGCTTCAACTAAATACCAGCTTCCTCCAGCAAAACTTCTCATAATTTTTTCACTCATTTTATTCTTGATATGTTAAAATAAAAATATTTGTAGTGTATATTTATATATACAACATTATATAGTATTTAAAAAAATTTATACTTCATGCCTATTAGCTAATTCTAATTAAGTCTTGGAGTACATGTGCTTTTATAATGTAAAACCTAGAATGAAAGGCTAAATATTTTACACTGAGGAAATATCAGTTATGAAATATGGCTTTCTATTTTTTCACATTATGCAGTTTTCTTATATATAATGTAGCAGGTGTCTCTTTTTAAAATAAATATATTTCAAAATTTTTGTACTGATTCAAGACAGGAGGTAAAAATCTTTACTTTCTTATGGAAGTAACCACAGAGTAGGAAATGCGCAATTACTTTTCCTCTTACTGTGCGATTACTTATTAGACATTCATAAATTTATTTTTTTAGTGTGCACCGCCTTACGGAGTAGGTGTGATGTCATTTATTGGTTGTTTGCCAACAGTGATCCATAAATCTAAATATTATATTTTACTTTGAAATGGATACATCAAAATGTCAAAAGGGTTAGAATGCCCATCTAAGGTTGACCCTTCTTTGTAAGTTTATATTAAATAAGGTTCTAACCTACTTTTGTGACCTTAACTCTTTTTACATCCTTATGTATGCTACATTACTGTCAATCCAGGCTACCTGTTTTTTCCTGCATACGACCAATCTTTCTACTTCCGTATTTTTGTTCTTCCTCCGAGCATCTTTTTAATTTTTACATACAGATACTCTACTTACTACTGAAGGACCATTTAAACGTTCACTATCCCATGACATTTTTCTCTGGTAGTTCCAAGTGCATTAGTGTTCCCCTGACCCCCAGCTGAGTTCTGCCTTCCATTGTAGTTAATGTTCTATTGTCTTATTCCCTCCTGCTTCTAGCTAGAATATGTCTGACTTCTTTTTATGCACAGAAAAACTTTACAATAAAATGGACTTTCTGGCACCTATTTTGAGGTGGGTGGTGCTAGCTTAATGTTAGAGCAGTGACTAAGACAAGGATTAGTATATGAAAGTATGCAAAAAGACTAGGAAGATATACTGGTGGCAATTTCTGGCTTGGAAGGAAGAAGTGATATGATTACTTATCACCTGCAATGTTCATTGTTACTATAAAAATTTTTTTTCGTCTGGTCATGAAGTATTTATTAATCACATGCTACCTTCATAAATTAAACATTAACTTCACCATGTAAGAATGTAAATGTGGAAAAGATGATCAGTTCATATAATTCCATGAGGTTATGAAGTATGAGATGTCTGATTTCCTTAAAGTACTAAATTTGACAGTTGGTATCTCTGACATCTCACTTTGACACTTCTTTGTTTATTTTTATTGTGAAGGTACATTCCCAGTCTTTCAAACACATGGTTTGGCTTGTGATTATCTTTCAAAGTTTTTTTAGAGCAATTTTTGTGAAACCATGCGTAAGTCAAAAATTCACGTTATTTTTTAATATGAGTTCCATCATGGAACCAATGCAATACAGACAGCTTGAAATATCAGTGAGGTGTTTGGGCATAAAGGCACATCATTTCTACACCATATTGTTATGTGGGATAAAAAACAGATTCTTTTTGACAATTGCAAGTGTTGGGCACAATAGCTGGATAAAAATGAAGTGCCAAAACACAGTCCAAACCTGAATATTCATTAAAGAAAGCTACTGGTATCTGTTTGGTGGTCCAGCATTGGCATTATCCACTGCAGCTTCATGAAACCCGGTCAGTCAATTACAGCAGATGTCTGCTGCAAACAACTGGACAAAATGATGAGGATGCACGTGATTAAGTAGCCAAGGCTGGTCAATAGAGACAGGCTAATCCTCTTACAAGACAACATTTGACCACATGTCGCACAAACAATGCCACTCAAACTACAGAGGTTGGACTTAGAAACTCTGTCATCCACCATATTCACTAGACCTTGCACCAAGTAACCACCACTTCTTCCAGGCTTTGGACCACTTCTTGTAAGGAAAAATATTCCATTCTTAACAAGCTGTGGAAAACACCTTTTGTGATTTCATTGCCACTTGCTCTCTAGGCTTCTTCACTGCTGGCATAAACAGGCTGGCAAAACTTTTTGCCATTAAGATGGCAAAACTGTGTTGACAGTTTAGGTGCATCCTTTGACTAACTGTATTGCCACTTGTT
>CAUYRT010069971.1:0-18106 GCA_963574885.1 Lepilemur ruficaudatus
TATAGTCCCAGCCACTTGGGAGGCTGAGGCATGAGAATCACTTCAGCCCAGCCCAGGAGTTTGAGGTTGCAGTGAGCTATGATGTGATGCCACTGCACTCTAAGCAGGCAACAGAGCAAGACTTTGTCTCAAAAAAAAAAAGCTTTGTTTAACCTATACATTCTTTTTTTTTTTTTTTTTTTGAGACAGAATCCCACTCTGTTGCCCAGGCTAGAGTGCCGTGGCCTCAGCCTCCCGAGTAGCTGGGACTGCTGGCATGCACCACCATGCCCGGATAATTTTTTGTATATATTTTTAGTTGTCCAGCTAATTTATTTCCATTTTTTTAATAGAGACGGGGTTTCACTCTTGCTCAGGCTGGTCTCGAACTCTTGAGCTCCAATGATCCACCCGCCTCGGCCTCCCAGAGTGCTAGGATTACAGGCATGAGCCAAGGCACCGGCCCTAACCTATACATTCTAATGAAGAGTTCCTTGGCCTCAGGCTGGTAATCCCAGGTCCAGGTGCCAGATACCACACATACATGCAAACAAAAATGAGTACTAAGTAGCATGTATAAAAGAGAAATAATATGCGGTCCCTGTATATTTAAGGGCAATAATGCCTAATTCTCATGGAGATACAATGCAGTGAGGGGCAGAGAGAGATACAAGTCACTAACCTGCAAGGGAGAACCAAGCAAGAGCTTAGCAGAGAGATTTATGCCCTGAGGACACAGCAGAAAGGGCTCTGGGAGGTGTCAGGGACCAGGTGGCATCCAGGCCAGACCAGGAACATGAGTGGATGTCAACGTGTGTGATCAGGACCTTGAAGGCTGGAGAAAAATAAAAGGACCCAAGACACTGAGCCACAGAAATGCTGCCTGTTCAGAAGACAGTGAAGCCTCTGTTTAAGGTGAAGAGATGTAATTTAATAACAGACTGTATAAAATTCAGGAAAACCTCACCCAACAAGAGGTAGAAACAACGCTAGTCTGTATTTCTCAACAGCAATTCAGACAATCTGAGGTGGCCTATGAAATTAGCAAGAGAGTAAAATATCTTCCCAAACGTGGAGGCACCACATGCTCTTTGTGGAAGTAGCCAAGCGACCCCGAGACCCCAGTCACTTGGAATCAAATCCATTAGCAACAATCATCCTTAATGGAAAATATCTCCCCTCCCAAAATGTAAAATAAAAGCGACACAAGCAAAAACTCAAAACTAAGAGAAAACCAGAGCATACTTTAACACCTCATACTTCACCAATGCCCCAAATGTCGCGGCCTGAGACACAGTCTGCCCTATTACTTACACTGATTCATTACCGCAGAACACAGCAAAATTTAGCATATCACTGCTCCCACTACATCCCTCCCCATGAAAAATGTAAATAAATACTACACAAATTATAAACTTGCCCCAAATAAAAGTCATCATTAGCCTAGGGATTCTACTGCAATATTACTATACTAACCCAGGATATTTTAATCCTCTTCCTACTTATTTACAAAGTGTCCTCATTCCGAGAGCTCTGGAAGCATTATAAACATTGTTGCATTAGATTCCTCTTCTTGAGGTAGTTCAAAGGTAAAACTCAGCAGGTTTACCTATTTTTCTACACTACCATGGTGGGGTAATTATCATAAAAGGCCTACAAGCAAAATCCTCATCCCCCATTCTCAGATTATTATCGTTTTTTTCCCTCAGATCAAACAAACTAATCTAACTGGAAACACCCAAGGAGATGAAAGGTCATACAAAAACTTAAAAAGCAAAAAAACATAAAAAGAAGAATCTGTAAGTACCATCACATTAACAGTCTAAACTTCACTAAAGAAAAAAAAAATTCACTTGGTTTACCCAAGCTACAAGCATTTTACAAAGTATTTAAGACATTAAACAGCTTATAAAAATAGTGGAAAAACTTTAGGTGAGAATAAAGAGCTCTTCCAAAATGCCACATCCACAGGAGCGCGTGGCAAACTGTCCGTCCGAGGCGGCCTCGCACACTGGCACACTCTCAGGCTGCCGCTGTTCTCTCCCTCAGGTCGGCTTCAGAGGTGCAGGGATAGCGGCTGACGCCTGTTCCAGGTAGGCCAAGGAGCCCTGAGGGATGTCGGCCGGCTTTTTGTGCTGCACACTGATGTCCTCCAGCGCCTGCTGCCAATGCCTCAGCTTTGTCAAGCGCTTCTGGACCAGCGCATCCTTGCGCTGTAATTAGCTCCGAGACATCCTCTTTGATAACTTGCTCTGGTTTCTGGACAGATAACTGCAATCTTTTTCGTAGAAAAAAAACATTCTGTCTGTCTTGCAGTATCTAGAAATTTCTGGATACACTGATCAACACCAGTTCGAATTTCTTCTTGATCAGTGCCATTGACGTAGTCCTGACTCACCGGAGAAGCAAAGCAAGCCTCGAAAGATGACTCCAACTCGTCCACCAAAGTACTGTTAGAAGGTCTCTGAGCACCTGCAGTCGCCTGAAGAAGTAAAGCCCGGCCCGGGAGTCCGGGCGGGGGTGGTGGAGGCCCGGGTGGCTGCCCAGGGAACATACCACCTAGCGGAGCCGCCATGTCTAGAATCAGGATTATTTTCATATTTAGGCATATAAGCTTTTAAAAGTGCTAAAGATACAGAAAAGAAGGTGACCACACATCCTGTTTTCCCAGACAACAGTCTTGCTAATGCCTCTTGTCTTTGTGTTGTAATTGCTTTGGTTTGGAAGATAAATTTGTGGTCACCCTAGAGATAAGCTACATCAAAATTATGTGAAAATAGCATGATCTATAGAGAGCTAAAATACCTCAAACTAAAGATCGATTTTTCAAACAACTCTCAGGAAAATTATTTTTCAATTTTCAGTGGGCACTTTAATGGGTTAGAAAGACAAGTTCCAAAAATTCAGTATTGAATACAGAGTAATGACAATGGGATCAATTACTTGATTGTAAAGTCCTTGATTTCAAGTCGTTACTTTGACATAGACACTTTCAAAGTTTCTGAAGTTCAGTAATTTGAAAAGGTCTCCATTAAAAATGAATCACTTAAAAGGTCAAATTTAAACGACATTTTGAAAAGTTGTTAGATTTTTAGACTTCTCTAGTAAAATCAGCTGTTGCATTCAAGTCTCAGAAAAAGAAATGACATTCATTATTTTAAACAAGACTTTGTGTGTGTGTGTGCGTGTGTGTGTGTATGAGAGTATGCTCACCCCTCCCCCACCGGCTGACTGAATGGACCCCCTAGTGGCCAAAGGAATATACTAAAACTAAATTGTGGGCCAGGAGGAAGGAGATCAGACATGCCTCATCATGCCCCCATTCCTTCTTGAAGACATCCTTTGCAACCTATTGATAAGCCTAAGGGTATTCAAGACAAACCTGCAGGTCCTCAATTTACACAACAAACCTATGCCCAGTGGCTTATCTCTGATAACAGCTCCTCATGTTAAAACATTCCAAGCCTTTAGACAAAGCTTCATGTCTTTAACCAATTACAAGTCAAAGAATGTTTAAACCCACTTACAACCTGTAAGCCCCTGCTTCAAGATGGCTCACCTTTTCAAGCCAAACCAATGTATGCCTCCCACGTATTGATTTATGACTCTACCTGTAACCCCTGTCTCCCTGAAATGTATAAAACCAAACTGTAACCCAGCCACAGCGAGCCCACTTGCTCAAGGCTTCTTGGGAGTATCTCCGGGTCATGGTCCTCAAATTTGGCTCAGAATAAACTTCTTTCAAATATTTTCAGAGTCTGGATTTTTCCGTCCACACATAAAACAAAATACGATGTATTACAATGGAAACCAATTATACTGGAATGCAGCTATCAAAATATATTTTCAAAAAACATTTGATAAAGTAATATATGAGCTTCTGCCCTAATTCATTAGATAATATTATTGAGTAGCAGATCTAATAACTGTGATAATTACCAAGTAGAGGTGATCATAAGGGATAGTTTGAGGTTATCTATAATAACTGTAATGTGATCTGGAAAGTTACAGGTACTGCCCATGCTACCCTTGTTTGTTGATTATATTCACAATTGGAGGAAATGCCACATTTTAGTTAAGAGATTAGTGAAAATAAAATTGTAATTTTCCCCAACCAAGTTCATGACCCTGTTGAGTTCTATCCTTATAGTTACAGCACTAAGAGAAAACCTAGAGGTCAAGCTAGTTTATTACAGGTATATAATTAATTCACAAAATAACTACTCACTCTGTAACCTGCTACAAAACATTTACAGAAACAAAAAGCCCACTGAATGTCTCATTTTCTTATCTAAGGAAAGTTGTCACTGATCATTTATTTCAGTTCATGAGAACTGTCAAATATACTACAATACAGACACTGAATGTATTGAATGGAAACAGAGTAGATGCTTTATAGGACTTTTAAAAACTATTAACAGTAAGTCCCTGAAACACAGACATGACATTCTATCTTAAGCATTGTCACTGTATCCCTATTACCAACATTTTAAAACCAAAGTTATATTTTTACAGAGTTCTTTTTTTCATATTTGCATTTTCTTACTTTAACAGTATAGTGTATTAACTGTTTGCACTTTCTTTTTCAGAATCTTGAATGAATCCCAATGGGCAAGGACACCAAATGCGTACATGCACAGCTAAGCCCCTCAGCACTACAGGAGCGTCACTTCTTAGAATACAGTGTCAAATGATTGTGGCTTCACTTCCTAGAATGGACTGCAAGTGTCAAATGAGTGGTAAACACAGCTACTGCCTAAGAGATAACACAGAATCACAGAGCATCAGAACCTAAAGGGACCAGAGAAGGCACTTCGTCTGACCCCTCACTTTACAAATGAGGAACCAGAGACAATGAGAAGTTAAGGGACTTGCTCTAGACCTAGGGCGACCTTGGAAAAGCATGAATGACCTCTGATAGTTAAAGTAACACTCTCTCCACCACTTCACCAAGGGTGAGTCAGTCCTGTTCCTGGGTCTGCTTCTGTCTGAGTAATGCTATTGAGACAAGTGGTTACAGTCAACCAGAAATATATCTCACTTATAGATTTTTGCTTCCAAATATGCCAAGTTAGAAGATTTAAATGGTCAATCACTTCTCTATAACAGAGACCGTGAAAGAATACTAAAAGACCAAAAATTTGTTTTGAATAGTTTGCAAAGTCTAATTTATTTGCTATGTTATTCTATTGAAAATCCAATACAATCATCCCTAATTTTATTTTGCTTTTATAAATGGTCTTTTTGTCTCATTATAAGATGAATAATGCATGTCCATTATAAAAATTTGAAAATACAAGACAAATTAAGAAGAAAATAACAAGCAGCCACATCTCAAAAGTCAAAGATAATATTGACACTATATCAGCATATACCAGATATATATGTATATATGTGAATATAAAGTTATATACACATGAACTTATATATTCAGATACATATTAAGATAATATTGTATATAAAATTTTATATCCTGTCTTTTCTCTTACCATTATACCATGACTATTTTTCCCACTGAATTAAAATCATTTCTAAAACATCAATATAAAAGTCTGCATTTGGGGATTATTAAAGTAATAAAGTTTAAAGACATTACAATCTATAAAATTATCTCATTATATAATTTCTGGTCACTGGATTTTTAGGCTATCACTGAATCATGCAACTACTTCATTATATTGCTGTAAATCAAAAAAATTAAAAATATGTTTGCAAGACAGTCTGTAGAAAGATTTAAATGCAAACGACTAGAGTCACTGGGGAAAAATGCATAATATCCTAAGACATCTGAGAAATGAAAACTCAAAGAGATACCACTTGCCATTAGTAAATGCAGAAGGTTCAAAAGGTATTGTAATAATAAATTTTTACAGCACTTTGCAAAGTCATGAGGGAACATAGTGCTGGTACAAAGAAGTAGCAATTGGTGCAAACAGTTAGTGCCTGGCATACCACAGGAATTCAATAAATATTTGTTGAATAAATCAATGAGAATAGATTTGTCAACACATATCAAGACATCTGAATATTATACTCTTTGACTAATAATCTTACTTAAAGGAATATATACAATTAGGTAGTCACTTTCTTAAAAGGGAAAATTTGGTCACAACTAAATGTCTAAGATTAGTACAATGGTTAAATAAATGATATAGGTCTATAGAGCCATTGATGCTTAATTTTCACATTAATGTAAGCCATTAAATTAATCATAAATCTCTTGCCTATAACTCTTAGCTTAAAATTATTAAAGAATTTTAAATATTGATGTATCTAATCTCTTGATATAAGATTTATTTTTTTATTTTTTATTTTTTTTGAGACAGAGTCTCACTGTGTTGCCCAGGCTAGAGTGCCGTGGCATCAACCTAGCTCACAGCAACCTCACACTCCTGGGCTCAAGCAATCCTTCTGCCTCAGCCTCCCAAGTAGCTGGGACTACAGGCATGTGCCACCATGTCCAGTTAATTTTTTTTATATATATATTTTTTTAGTTGGCCAATTAATTTCTATTTTTAGTAGAGATGGGGTCTCGCTCTTCCTCAGGCTGGTTTTGAACTCCTGATCTTGACTGATCCGCCCGCCTCGGCTTCCCAGAGTGCTAGGATTACAGGCGTGAGCCACCACGCCCGCAGCCTTGATGTAAGATTTTATTTCATTCTTCTAATGAAATTCAGGTTGAGCATCCCTAATCCGAAAATTCAAAATCTGAAGTGATACAAAATCTGAAACTCTTTGAGTGCTGGCATGATTCCACCATGATTCCACAAGTGGAAAATTCCACACATAAGCACTTAACACAATCTTTGTTCATGTACAAAGTTATTTTTAAAATATTGTATAAAATTATCTTCAGGCAATGCATATAAGGTGACTATGAAACTTAAATGAATTTCTTGTCTAGACTTGAGTCCCATCCCCAAGATATCTCATTAGGTACACCCAAATATTCCAAAACTTGAAAAAATCCAAAATCTGAAACACTCTGGTCTCAAGCATTTCAGATAAGGGATACTCAACCTTCAATTGTTAATTTTAAAGTTGAAGAAAACCACTGTGTTTCAAAAAAAATGTTAAGAAGCCCAGACAAATGAACTATTATCTTCCTTCCAAAATACATTCTTACAGTCAATCTCAAAAGTGTTACTCATACGTTTGTTCTCAGAAGACAGGGTCAGGGCTTCCTTTGATAGTCACACCAATGGTGAGATAAACAAACAGTCAGGACTTTGTCTTTTCCTAGCTCCATGACTTTGACAACGCTGATTTTTCCTTTTACTTCATCTTAGCGTAGGTCAAATATTAAAAAATTTGTTGAATCTCTCTCTCTCCCCACCACCACCACACACACATACACACACATGACTTGGAGTCATAACCCTTCAACAAACACCACAAGTCCCAATGTCCCAATACCTTTAAAAGCTCTGATGGTTCACTTCCTTCTTCCACCACAATTAGTTGAGATCTTCCTTTCCTTTCATTATCCCGAATGCCAATGGCTACCTGGCTTGCCTTCAGCCGTTCATATTTGTTGCATGAGGAACCACACCACTGATAAATTTCCTAAAAGAAAGAGACAGATCTTTTGACCCCAGGAATATGCTGAAGACATTCAGCCTTGGTGTAATACTCACTGTGATTAATTAAAAGAAAAACCAAAAAGGTATAAAACAGAAAAGTGAAATGACCTATTGGTGAGATATATATGAGTGTATATATTTAAATTATACCTCATTCTGCATCCTGTTGCTTTCAGTTAGCATTACAAAGTAAGCATTTTTTTAAACATGGAAAATATAAATACATATCTTGCCAGTTTTTGTGTATAAGTCTACTGATTGTAATTATGAATGTAAACTTATATGGATTATTTAAATTTAAAATAATGTACCATATTTCAGAAAGCTAGTCAAGAATCTGTTATAGTAATATACTCTTCATGATCATCAAAATTGATATAATACTTTTGTAAAGCTATTTATTTTTTTAAAGTGACAAACACAAATTCTATATATTGTGTATAACACAATGTTTTGATATATGTATACATTGTGGAATGACTAAATCAAGATAATTAACACACATAAAGCAAATTTAACAATTCTTATCAAGACCCATAAAAAGAGCTAAAATCTTTGACCCAGTAATATCACTACCTATTTTAACACACTATTCATAAAGAGAAGAAAAAACTCACATGCATAAGAGTTTTCACTGCTATGTGATTAGTGAAGCATTGGAAAGGTATTAAATCTTCAATAATAGAATGACAGTTATATAAATTATGATACATGAAAACAACTGGATACTTAACTATTGAAATTATACTTTAACCATAGAAACAGAAAAATAGAAACAGAACAACAGTTTGATATATTGTAAAGTAGAAATTATATTAGCTGCCATTTAGATTAAAATACCGTATATTTTACATTTGAGCACAGTGTCCAGATGGTATACAGATACAAATGGAAAATAATAACAAAATATCATTTCCTCCATTAAATATGGTCTAACAAGAGAAAGAAAGAGAAGTTTAAAGGTGCCCTGGCCTGGTGTGAATGAGGGAACTGGCATTATCTCACTCTATTTGAGCTGGCAGAAGCTTTTCGTGAGGGCAGTTTGGCAACATATCAAAAAATTAAATATGCTTTTAGTATCAGGAAATTCCATTTCTAGAAATCTATATTACAGAAATATTCAAACACGGTTCACAAAAAGAAAGCCTTCAGTGTTTACTGCATGTAGGTCAGTGTTTCTTCCTTTTATTTTTATGTCACATATATGTATTAGGTGCCTATTATGCGAGGGATACAGAGATGAATAAGAGAAAACTAGCAAGCAGAGACTGAAAGGTAGACAATTTTGACAATATATGTGCACTACACTTGGTTTTTAAAACATATTTCCACACACATCTCATCTAGTAAACCTTGGAGAGTTGATTAGCATAGTAGTGAAGCGTGAGGAAAATAGACCTCAGCTGCTACTTTCCGGGTATTCGACAGTGTGTTTGCATTTTTTAAAAAGAGCTAATAAATTAGTAACAGCAAAATAAAAGAGCACCAAAACATCCAGAGAAATTGACTCTGTTCTCAGATTATAAGACATTCCCAGTTCAGAATTGTTTCTTCATTCAAAAACAGTGCCTAAAATGGGCAGGCTCTCTTAGAGGGACTAGGGGCACCGTTTGGAACACTGCAGGCTTGTAATAGTCTCTCTGACTCCCCACCTTACCAAGGTCCTGATGACCTAATCCATAGTCCTCTTTAAGAATAAAATGTACCTTTTAGGAATTCATACCTTTATAAAAATAAAATAAAAAGGATTACACCTTGCAATCCTTTTCACTCAAGAATCCGATGTAGTTATTCAATATGGTCAAGCGGTGTTTCTTTTCTATTCCTGAGAGAAGAGTACACTTCTATTGCTTCCTCTCTAACTTCTTTTCCGCATCTGGGCATTGGAATATGAGGCTCACACGTGGAGGACATTTGCATACTATGCCAAGGTTAATAGTTACAAAAAGGGAAAACAAATGGTTCCCAGTAATTAGCCAACTCTTAATCACTGAGCATTAAAATCAGATAGTGAAATAGGAAGGTTATTTTTAAAAATACAGAGATGTGAGCCCTACCCTTAGGAACTCTCAGGTGTGTTCTGGGCAGCTGTGTTTACTGAAAGCTCCCCAGGAGATCCTAGTATTCAACTAGTGTGTGCCAGGTGTGATGTAGCCTGAGCACATCATACCTGGCCTGCACAGCAGGGAATCTGTAACATCTAATTATCCAGTGCAGCTCAGACGGCTAATCTGCTTAATACAGCCTAGGGGCTTAGCTCAGATTCTTTCCCCTGCCTTATTCCATGAAATTTTGCAAATGATTCTTTTCTCAGCAGATCTGTGAAAACAAACTTCTAATAATTACATTTTACATTATAATGAAAGATAGGAAGTAGATCAGAAGTCAGCTTTCCAGAATTTTTCGAACTTATTAGCAATTTTCACAACTGACTTACTCCATATTTATGTAATCATTTAACAGATGTTTATGTTCTCATTACTTGAGTTGTATAAATGACCTCGCACTTACTTCAAAGAGATTATATAAAGTTTTACTAAATTTTATTAGCATTTATAAAACATTATAGGTGCTTGCTAACGTGTTTTAAAGAGAATTTGAAGATGATAATTTCACAAACATAATTATTATTTAACATAGAATTTTGCAATATTTTATGGACCCCAGAATACTTTCTATGATATTACTTTGGGTGGGAGTTTTTATGTGCATATCAATTAGCCAGTACATTTAGTTGTATAAAATATTTCTCACGATTGCTTAGAGACTGCAGTTCCTACCTTTAAAATAGTAAAAACATATCCAGGAAATATTCATAAAAATAACAAATCTTTTAAAAGTGAAGTTTTCTGGCTGGGCGTGGTGGCTCATGCCTGTAATCCTAGCACTCTGGGAGGCCAAGGTGGGAGGATTGCTCAAGGTCAGGAGTTTGAAACCAGCCTGAGTAGGAGTGAGACTCCCGTCTCTACTAAAAATAGAAAGAAATTAATTGGCCAACTAAAAATATATAGAAAAAATTAGCTGGGCATGGTGGTGCATGTCTGTAGTCCCAGCTACTCGGGAGGCTGAGGCAGGAGGATTGCTTGAGCCCGGGAGTTTGAGGTTGCTGTGAGCTAGGCCACAGCACTCTAGCCCAGGCAACACAGTGAGACTCTGTCTCAAAAAAAAAAAAAGTGAAGTTTTCTTTTTGAACTAAAATAAGGCTAAATCACTAAAGAAAGTGTTACAGAAAACTTCTTACTCAGGATGAAATGATTTGTGTTATGCTTTACTCTTGTTATTTTCACCTTCCATTGTGTCACCATTTACATACAAATGACATATTTTCCTATTGACTACGGTCAATTCAAATGAGAAACATAATAATGATTTTGTAAATGGCTAAAGGCCAGAATTATAATTGTTTCAAGTCGTTAGTAATTAAAACACTCTTTTCATTCAATCTAATTCATTTTTTATGTTCATTTAAATGGTGGCAGCAGCACATTAAAACTTGCTTTAAAAGTTTAAATGGAATTTTAGCCATTCATTAAATTTGAACATTTATATTCTACCACGTGTGGATGATGTGTTTAGGATATCTCATTTTAACAGAGCTCCACTGTGCTGAAATAAGTATGTGTAGTACTATTAATAAACTGTACTGCCCAACACTTGCTCTATTCAGAGGTATTTGGTTAAGACTACTTCACCACTCTATGAACAGGGAAACGTTGTACTCAATTGGCACCAGGCTTGACAAAACTCTTCTATAAGTCAATTTACCCTGTTTTCTAGAGGGAGTAGACTTAAAAAAAGAAATTCTGCATAGAGCTAAAAAAGTCTGAATTGATGTAATAGGTTAATACTTATTAGTACAACAAAGTCTTTCTTACAAACTAAATTATTTTATTTATAATACTCTAATTATGGAGCCTAAAAATCTTTCATCGATTTGATTCAAGTGTACAAGACACTGAAAATTGTAAAGCAAACACAGTTTCAGAGGCAACTATTTTACCCTCTATGATCCTAAAGCATTTAACAACTCAACACTAAATGTCATGTTTCTTTAGGGAAGGGATATAAAAATTCCCCTTAAATATAGAAGTGTCCATTCAATTTGGAAGAAAATTCACTTAACTTTTGGCAGAAAGTTCTTGAGGCACATATTGCCCATGGACACCCTCTAGTAGATGTGTGTGGAACTATAATTAACTCTTAATATACAAACTAGTGAAGAAAAACAAAATTACTCTGCATAATTAGAAAAGAAAAAAATAAGGGAATAAAGACAATCTATTATTGGCCATTAATCTTGTTCACCAGTAACAGGGAAGCAAGTGAGTGATATTTATAGAAACAACCACATTTGGGGAGGGGAGACCTATTGGTCTCGAAAACCAGAGGTTTCTAAAATTTCCTTTAAACTATATGATCAGAGTTAATAAGTAAAACATCAAAGTGCAGCCAAGCATCGTTTGGGCACAGGAAATAAGAGCAAAAATAAAACAATTCTTAATGATGCCCTTGAAGGGAAGCAAGATTGCAGAGGCCAAGTTAAAAGGAGCACCCACAACAGCCCATGTGATGTTGACTTGCACCATGTACAAAGAATTCAGCCTAGATTTGCTTCCCTTTTATCCTTTTCTAAGTTATTATTCTAAGTATATCTAAAATTTTACTAAAAGAGAATGTGCAGCCAGACCTCTTCCTCTTCCTTGCTTCTATTGTCTATGTTTTTACTGTGTTGAGTTTTCCCTTAGATCTAGTTAACCAAATATAGAAATTCATTAAGATATTTCTTTAGCCTGGAGGTTCTCTACATATAACTGAAAAATGATAAAGATTTGTGAGACACGTCCAAGAATCTATCTTTTTTATTTCAAAAGTTTAAAGCGTGACTTCTCTAGTTTTTACATAAACAAATATTTATTTATATCCTATTTTATTTCCTCATAGCCAACTCAACTCAATAGTCTTCAATGACAGATATGTGTGTTTTTAAAAGTATCTCTCAACGAAGGATGGAAGATGAACGGAGTAGTATGTAGGGCCACTGAAGGCTTGTGACCAAAAGCAAGTACAGCAAAGTGGTGATGGAGAGGAGAATTATCAAGAGGTATTTAGAAGACCAAGCCTATGGGATTGGTCAATAATGCCATTAGGCTGTGCACTGGAGTGACAGGGAAAGGGGAAATGACTTGGAATATTCCAGTTTCGCATTTGGTACTGATGCCACCCACTGGGATCATATGCACAGCTTTGGGTGGTTCTTTTTTTAGCACCAGTGAGAGTGGGTGAAATTAGGTTCTCTGTGCTAGCTGAAGTGACAAACCAGAGAAGAAAGCTTCAGCGACATTTTATCAAAAACCATTTCTGCCAGCCACACAAGTTGGTGACAACTACTCAACTGACTTATTTGGTTCTTCATGCACATGAATCTGAATGGTCCAGCCCCTTTAGACATTTCCTATACTGAAGTGGTTCTCAACATTCCCTACTACTCTACATTATAATATCCCAGGGGTGGAGGAGAAGGGATTAAAAAGTCCCACCCCAAACTTGTCCATCAGAAATGTTTCAGGGTCAAATCACAGGCATTAACATTTTTAAAACCTTTTCTAGATGATTCTAATATGAAACCATATCTTTGAGTTAAAGTGTAACCCTCATACCTCGAGAGTTGTCCTTCCTTGTGCCCTCATCCATTCTCCAATACAATATGCTGGTAGCTCTACTCCAGTATGTCTCTCATTCCACATTTTCCCACTCCTACTTAGGTACGTGTCTGTGCTTCCCATCATTGGATAGTACCTAGAGTTCAAAAGCCTGTCTGCTGTTCACTGAAGTGCTGTACACTTCACTCACCCAGCACATGACAAATGCCATTCACCCCTACTTTCATTGCAGGGTACATGTTAGAGATTTAAGATTAAGTGTATCTTTCCCATTGCTCTTTCTTGTTGCTTCAAGTCTCTCTTCTTATAAATCTAGTGGTATGCATCACTTTGAGGTAGGGACACATTTATCTGGAACAAAGAAGATGTGGCTCTGCCTTTTCTTTTAAAATAAGCATTTTTGAGTCACAGAAGAGACAAAAGTCTGAAATCCAAAATTGTTTTAATTTAAAAGAAACTTGATTTTTCTAAAGTTTTTTGGCAAGAAGTGAGTGAGAATCCTGTCTAGAAAGTGGATTTTGCATATCAAGAAGCAGGGTCTTGGCCTTAGGGGCTAGAAGGTATCATAGGAACTATAGAGTTGGCAAGAATATGAAATGGTGTAAGACTGATTTGTCTGGTCCAAAAAGAAAAAGGCAGGTTAAGGGAAGTAGGAAACCTGACCATAAGCAATGAAATTTCCAGAAGAGACCATCCCACTTCCCCTCCAATTGATTTGCCCTACACTCATCCAGAAGCCCAAGCGTTAGAGCATCAATGACTATGGGTGGTGTCCAGGATGCTGGGCCAACGGGCATGGGTATGATGTGGGTACAGTGTCCACCAACTCCAGTGTGGCATGGGGAAAACAAAGCAGAGTTCCTGAGAAGAGCACAGTAGTGGCTAATGGAACCAGAAAGGGTCTTGCAGTGGTATGTGACCATGACCTCAGAAGATCAAAGTGAGGACATGCATATTCTCCAAAAATGTCTTAGGGACAGAGGCCAAAGCCCAAAGCTCAAGAATGAATGGAATGGCTCTGCCTCCATGAAGGTTACAGGTAAGTTAGGACCAGACTCACACTTCCACCCTCATAGTCACACCCCACCCACAGGCCATAATATTGCCTATGCATCCCTGTACCTGAGGGATGGAAAAGGGGACAGGTGGAATAAGTTTGAACCACTTTTATGGGGTACGGTGACATTTCAGTGCAGGTGTACAATGTATAATGGTCAAATCAGGGCAATAAGCATATTCATCACTTCAAACATTTACCATTTCTTTGTGCTGGGAACATTCAAAATTTTCTCTTCAGCTTTTTGAAAATATATAAGTTATTATTAGCCATATTCATCCTACAGTGCTAGAGGAACACTAGAACTTACTATTCCCTATCTATGTGTAATTTTCTATCTGTTAACCAACCTCTCTCCACATCCTCCCCTGCCCCCTACCTTTCCCAGACTCTAATAACCACAATTCTACTCTCTATTCTTATAAACTCAATTTTTTTAGCTCCCATACACGAGTGAGAATATTCAATATTTATCTTTCTGTGCCTAACTTATGCCGCTTAAAATAATGTCCTCCAGGCTCATCCATGTTGCTGAAAATGATGAGATTTCATTATTTTTTAGTGTCTGAATAGTATTCCACTTTGTATATCTACCACATTTTCTTTATTCACTCATCCAGTGAGGGACATTTAGGTTGATTCCATTATCTTGGCTATTGTGAATAATGCTGCAATAAACATGGGGGTGCTAGAATCCCTTTGATATACTGATATCCTTTCCTTTGGATAAATACCCAGTAGTGGGATTTCTGGATTATATAGTAGTTCTGTTTTTATTTTTTGAGAAATCACCATATTATTTTCTATAATGGCTGTACTAATTTATATTCCCACCAACAGCGTATAAGAATTCACCTTTTCCTGCATCCTCACCAGCAGTTATTTTTTGTCTTTTTGATAATAGCCATTCTAACTAGGGTGAGAAGGTATCTCACTGTGGTTTTGGTTTGCAGTTCTCTGATGTTGAGTATTTTTTATATACTTGTTGGCCATTCGAAATTCACTTTAATAAAGCAAAATTACTTTCATTTTTAACCCTCCTGTAGAAATAGGAGCATGAGAATAGATTTAGGTTGAGTAATAGATGAAAAAAGAAAACTACATATCTAGACACATGACTTCATGCTTTATACTAGATAGATAAACATTTGTTGAAACATTTGCTGAGTGACTATAAGTTTTGCACCTTATACTTTGAGAACAAAGTCAGTGAGTGAGTGAGGCTAATATGTAAATAGACAAGCAATGGGAGAAGTGCTGTGAGGCAAGTCTCTGTATGGTAACAGCAAAGTTAAGACAAGGGTGCATCTAACTCCACAGTGGTAGGACAGTGGACAGAGGAAGTAGAAAAAGACAAGGTCAGGAAATGAATTAGGAAGAAGGCAATATCAGAGCTGAATATTTAAGGATAATATTGGATGCTTGCTGGAGAAAGGTGCCACAGAGAAGAGAGTATTTTAGGCAAAGGAATCAATCCACAAAAGCAAAAGCACGGCAACTTGAGGGAATGTGTCCCTGATGGGCTACTAAGGCAGTATCGGTAACAATGAAGAGGGCGGGAAGGATTCAAGAGATACCTAGACACAGAATAGACCAGGCTGGTGATTAAGTGAGTATGGAGCACTAGGGAGGAGTTGTCAGGAAGACTGCTGGATTTGGGGTTTGAGGACCTGAGTGAGTGGTGTTTCCATTAATAAGATAAGGACAATAAGAGGAGAAATCATTTTCTAGACTGATTGAGTTTGAGGTTCTCATGATACACATGAGCAGAAATATCTGGGAGGCTGCCTGAAATACTGACATGGGCCTCAGGAAAGAGTTCTGAGCTAGATTATAAAAATGAGATTTACCAGGCAGTAACAGCGGAAGCATTGAGTGAGGCTGAGTTTGCTCAAGAACAATGTATAATGAAGAGATAATGATGAAAAACGGAATCCTTAAAAAAAAAAATACTTGATAGATGAACAGACCATGCAGGGAAGAATGACAAAGAGTGGCCTGAAAAGGAAGAAGACAAGGAAGCCAAGAGAGGAGCAAGGGTGAAGAAGATGAGAACGATTCACAGTGTGGATTACAGCACAAGGATCAAGTGGATAACGACCAGGGTGTCCACTGGATTTAGCAGAGGCCATTGATGCCCAATGCCCGTAGCAAGAACAGTTTCCAAGGAATGGTGGGAATGAAAGTCAGACCGTGTGGGTTAAAGACTGACTGCTAAATGAGGAAGTGGAGACTGCTTTTTCAAAGCAGCATGACTGAGCAATGGGAGAGGGGGTGATAGATTATATATTAATAGCGAGGAGAGTAGGGCAAAGCCGTATAACTGACCAAACAAGTTAATAAGGAAACAATATGCAAAACGTCAGAATTAGTAACTCACTACGGGAATTCCGACTCCTGTGAAACCTAATTCTTCACTAGTGGCTGACTCTGACATATATTTCTAAGAGTTAACCCCAGATCCTAAGCCTTAAGAATACAGGGGTTTTTTTTGTTTGTTTGTTTGTTTTTCACTATCTTTCACATTCTGTAGTTACTGATGCTTTGTTGCAATATTTTTAGATGTGATTTTTATTAGTTAACTTATTAGCTAATTTCTAAAAATACTTCCTATCTTTAAAAATAGTGAGAAAATAATGACTAACAAATTCCCCAACATTAAAATATATAGTTCAAAAGCATTTTTCCAAAAATCTAGTAAATTGCTAAGATCTAGCCATGTTTCATATTATTTTCTGAATATACACTAACTATCAGACAATGCATCTAAGTCACTCTAAAATATTGATGATTTTCTTCACTTTCAAACTGGTTAGACTGATAATTTTACTATCTCATGCCTCAGGCTGAGGAGGTTGCATTGTCATGTCTAGGGAGTATTTACTGTAGCCTAAAACTTTATAAAAGAAGAAATGTTTCTAAGGCATTTCACATTAATAATAGAAAATGTTTATCAAAAAAGCTGACCTCCCTCAAACATGACCAATGTATGGGATTTAGGTTATATCTATAATCTTAATATTGGCCAGCTGGCTTTAACCGGGTGATAGCTTTAGAAGTTGAACTGACATTTTTCATACCTGAGTAATAACAAAAACTTGGAGAAACTGTACTGATATTATTTTGTGCTCTCTAATGGAGAAAGTGGTCTTTAAAGAATTAGCTCAATGACTACTATTAAAATATTATGGTACATAAAGTTTTAGTTCCATGTCCTTCTTTGTTTACGGCAACACACCCCAAAAATAAAGTCACTAAAGTAACCACAAGATCTTATGACCATTTAGAAATTTTTGGCAACATACCAATGGTTAATGGTTAGTAACATAAACACAGATCTTGTGAGCATTTGTTTCAGTGTATGTAGGAATTCAGTTCTTGATTCCTACTAAGGAATCATTTTAGAGTGCAGGAACTTCCATAATTTAAGAGATAACCCAATACAAGTACCTCTGCAACAAAATCATTCCAAATATCTCTTTTTTGAGGCATGAGAGCAGAAGAGAACCTGAGAGTTATTAAAGATAATTAACTACATAAAATGAAGATAATTGGCTGGTGAGACAGAGACGGGAGGATTGCTCAAGGTCAGGAGTTTGAAACCAGCCTGAGCAAGAGTGAGACCCCATCTCTACTGAAAATAGAAAGAAATTAATTGGCCAACTAAAAATATATAGAAAAAAAATTTAGCCGGGCATGGTGGTGCATGCCTGTAGTCCCAGCTACTCGGGAGGCTGAGGCAGAAGGATCGCTTGAGTCCAGGAGTTTGAGGTTGCTGTGAGCTAGGCTGACACCACGGCACTCTAGCCAGGTCAACAGAGTGAGAC